>BMAO01007280.1:0-50138 GCA_019973975.1 Trichonephila clavata
ACATCATTCGAGAAATTTGAGATCCCGTTTCTTATATTAAGTCGCACTTGCAGAATTTCACAAAGGGAATTCTTGGTAAAATCAGGATTCGAACCCATGACTAATCTTTTAAACTGCGACCCATTAAAAAAGATAAAAGCTATAGAAATACCTTATACGAAGTAAAAATAGACGTTGAAAACTAAATACTATGTAGAATTTTCCCTTAGAATGTAGATTCTTATAAATAGGTCTGTACTGCGGAAATCTATCACGAACTGCAGTCTTTTAATGTATAAAAGAAAGTAGAAATGGAAACGACTGATTTTATAAGCATTAAAAAAAACTAAACTTTATTAAAAATAGATTTCTTTGAATGAAAAATAAATTGATTAATTTGAACATACCAAATTGTATTAAAAATCTTTAAATTTCATATGAATTTCATTAAACTTACCAATAATTTTATTTTATATAATTATTCCACTTAACAAATGGTTAGAAATTTGTATTGTTTTTAATATAACAATTATAAATCAAATAGAATGTTTTTCGATAAAATAAAATTACTTAATTAAACCAACACTTAAATTAAGCCTTTTAAAATTCATTAGAATTTCATGCTTCAGAAAATAATGTAGGCAAAATGTAGATTCTTCCTTCAAATTGACACAATATATGTAGAGAGAGACCTTACTTTTTTTGCTTTTAAATTAGTATTAATGATGCATAATTCACACACATTCTTGCATTTCTTGGTATAAATATTCTCGTAGAAAAAAAATTTAAGTATTCGAATATTCTTTTTTCAAATTTTTCATAAAAATGACACCTTTAAATTAACGAATGCTTCATTTCATAGAGAATGTGAATGACTACGGGCATTTTCCAATTCCATGAATATTATTATTGACAAATCTTAACACGTTCACCAGATCAAATAGCAACATAAACCGTCAGAATAAGCTGTTTTTACAATAAATAAAAATACTATGATAGTGGGTCTCATAAAACAAAAACGTGACTTTAATTTTAAAAAAAAAAATTAATCAAGTGGAAACTAAATTTTACCCGTTTAACAGATTTATTTACTAAATTTAATGAGGTTAGTTTGTACTTACAAGGGGGACAGCATGAATTTTATTAAAACAAGAACTATTTCAGCATTTCTCGCCAGATCAGCTAAAGAAGGATAATACTAGAGATCCCGAATTTTATCAATTGGACACAGACAATCTGTCAGGACATATTAACCTAAGTTCAACAGTTAAATGCCTTTAATTCAGATTTTGAAACCAGGGTTGAGAATGCTTTAACTATGGTAATACCACAATCGGCAATGGATTCATATGGTCACATTGAAGAAAAAATGTCACATTACAATAGGGACTGATCATAATGACCTCTAACGAAGGTCTTAAAGTTTAGAAACAGATGTCAGGAATTTTGGCTTTAAAAAGTGAAACCTGTTATTAGTCCCGAACTATAGAATATCGCGAGGAAATTTCAAATTGCTTTTCCGAATGTGAAGGAGTTTCAGCACAATGTTGCCTATCTCCAAAAACTAAAAAAAAAAAAAAAAAATTGAACACTACTAACAGAGGAGATTTAAGGTTAAATCTGACAAAATTGATACCAAATGTTGAAAATTTGATATTGTAACACCAGATTCTCCCATTAAAATCATTTGTTTATTGTTTAGTTATTTTATTTAACAGTATTATTTATTAATTAACTTTTAATTTAATTAATTCACAGTGATTTTTAAATTTTAAACACTATACTTCATTACAGTTAGAAATTTAATTCTTTGAACGTAGGGGTAGTAGTACCAGCTGTCAAAAAGACAGTTAAGTTGATAAATTTGCAAAAACTCAATATTAATTAAGCAGGGGTCTATCCCAAACATTGCCCCCTGAAAAACATGACAAGGGGTCTATGAGACAAAAAAGCTTGGGAATATATGTTTTGAAGAGTCCAGCAAAAAACAAATGATTTATTACATATATAGTGAAAATCACTTAACACGAAACTGAAGGGACTGAAATATTTTTTTGAAGAATTTTGTTAAAAGAATTGCGTGTTAAGAGATAGTACAAAAAAAAAACATATCAACAAAATTAAGTTTATCAGAGCTTATTTTATCTACATCGAAAGTATATGCATGTATTTCATAAAAATCAGTGAAACAAAAACATTCACAAGAATTAAATTAAAATTAATACAAAATTTTAAAGTTTTTTGAAAAACAAAACATTTATTGAGTTTTTGGAAAATAATCTAATATTTTTCTTTGCATTGGCTTTTTTAGCATCAAACTGTCAACAAAGTGTTCGATGTCGTTCATTTTGTTATTCATTTCACCATTGAAATGCGTGTGTGTGTCTTAAAACTGCGCACACTTTGTATTGTGTTAAGATAAAAGCACTGCAAATTTCTAAATCTTTAGTGAAAAAACAAATATGAAAAAAAAAAATGTTTGTAAAAAGTCACGCAATTAAAATATGTTACTATCTGGTATTTTCAAATCAGGCCATATATTCAAGGGAAATCTACACAATCTTTCATAATACTTATTATCTAATGTCTTAAATTTAATCATTTGCATTTTTTTTCAACTATCTTTTATAAACTAGGAAACTGCATTTCATGAAAGGCTTCTGTAATATACTCCTGGGTATAAAAAGCTGCACTTTGAGCAATAATCCTATATGTTTAATTAGAACATTAATTTTTATTTTATATTAAAATATTTTTTGTATCTTTTATTGTTTTTTAAAGAGCCGCAGCTGAGTTGTGATTTGAATTTTGATTTTAGCAAAGGTCTATCATGTGAAACTCTGCACGTGCTAATTATAACGTGAAACGGGTGGTATTGTGTACAAGTTAGGATAATACTAGTTAGCGACCCAATTTATGTGCCACAGTGGTTGTCAAGCTTTTTAAACTCACGTAATCCTTAGAACTATAAGGTATTTTCAGAACGCTCCATTCCACACACACACAAATACTATAAAGAATGCAATTAAAAAAATGATATTTTGAAGTAGATCAACATGTTATAGGTACTTCATGTAAAGACAATTTTTAAAAAAAGTACTATATTTTTCATCAAAATTTTTACTGTTATTTTTCAATATAATTTATAATCACTAGTAATATTAATTTGTGATCTAAGTAATACTTACTCATGTGTTATATTCAGTAACTAGAATATGTGCTTGTTATACAAACTGTTAAAGTCTAAATCTATTGAAATCATCTGCAATCACATTTCATATTCTCTCTCAGTGTTTCATTTTTTTTTCTTATATTTTGTTCTTTTTTTTCCCGCAGATACATTCAAAAATGTTTTTCCATTTAAATGCATAGTTTTGAAGGGCATTAAAATGTTTAAACTGTGAAACAAATCCCATGTATTTTGCATGAATTTACATCCTAAAATTTAGGAGCTGTTCTTGCGTAAACTTAGATTTTAATGGAGAATCTGATGATCTATTAAAAGTTACTTCTCTTTCATTATAGGTATTATTTCCGCAAACGGAAAAAGGTGCATTTTCCATTAGAAAACTATTTAGCTTTACAGGACATTGTACTAACGAGTATAAAATCATTTCATTGAACTCCGGAATAGTAAGCAATAGAATATAATGTTAATAAATTCCAATTAATTATGCTAATCAATATTTAAATTTCATTCTAGATAAGGGCTTTGAAGATTTGACTTTCTTCTTAAATCCTAAAAATGATTTTACTTTTTAAAAGGATAGGGATACTAAGGATTTAAATAGATAAATATTTTTTTGCTAATAAAATTGAAATTTTGCTGATATTTCTAACTAAGCAGTAATAATCAAACAAAAAAGAAATTAATATTTTATTGAATTTTACTGCTGAGGTAAAAACTACAGTACAATGACAGAAAAAAAAATTTGTATGAGAAATAAAAAATCCAGTTAGTTTTTATTTTTTACAAATTTAGAGAAATGCATGATTGGTCTGTTAAGTATATTAATTTAAATTTTTTTTCTCATTTTTGCATTATATCCACAAAATTATCATATTAATCATATTTTTATTGGATCTAGTCTATAACTAAATCTAAATCTAATGTTAGAATTTTTTGAAGATTGACTATGATCTCTGAAAAGATCTCAATCGTATTGATTAAAACGTTTATTTTTGTTTTGTAAAGAGAAAAGTGATTTCTAAAACATTCTTTTTTCACATTCAAAATTTCACTGTTAGTATAATTTTCAGCATTTAGTAGTATTAATATATTTTTAAAATCCAATTCTGAGTTTTTGATATTTGTATGATATTTTTAAATATGCAATAACACTTTTTAGAAAATTGTGGGTTATGGAACACATAAATTTAAATATCTTTCCATAGAAAGTATGCAAATTTTGTTTTAGTTTTTACATCGATATTCAAACTAAATAAATTGTAATTTTGTCTTTAATTGCAGTTGAAGTTGGTTGAATTACTGAAATATTGTTAAGATCAGCCAATTCTTTATTTAAGTCATTTGAAAATCTAAACAAAAATACCCAGAACTCGCAAAAGCGAATCATTTAGACACTCTCTTTGGGGGATGGGGAGAGAAAAAACGGACATGGCTATGGTTTTTTATTTTATTATGTGCCAGCTGCAAAGGTCGTTGTTTGTCGGAAGGAGAATGCATACAGTGAGTGGATGGACCGGTCAGCTAAAGATCTTTATCAGAGAAAGAAAAGGGGTCCTATTAAAAATTTCACAGCGAGCAGCTTTTGCTTGAACAATAGAGAAGGGTCGTTTTATCCAAGGGGTCAAATTCTGCATAATACAACACAGTACTGGTTTGAGATGTTGGGAGGTTTCTTCCGCCAAAGGGGAAGGAAAGTGTTCATAGAGGCAACTAATTGCTTAACCCCTCTCCAACGGCTTTTCATAGTATTTTTAGCATTGACAACATGAATCCTTATCTGACAGAATGTAGCTGGATTTATAGTTTGTAAAATGCCTTACTTCGAAAGAGAGACAGGCAAAAATGAGAAAATATAAAACAGTAGGGTGTGGAAATGGCAAGGTTAAAATCAACGGTCAAGCAGTTTTAAAGACAGCTCATCGATTGTGTGGGGACAGAAAGACAAGCAAAACTGTTCTTTTTCTTACTCGTGTAAAAGGGGATATTTACCATACAAGGGATTACTTTCTTCTTTTGTAATAACTATCAAAATTCAAATACCAGAATATTGAATAAACTTAAAGCATAATATAAGAGATTAAATCACGAAGGATTTTCACTTTGAATTCAAGCAAAATAATTAAAATTAAGAAGGAGCTCAAACAATTAAACTTTTCTTTTGTGTGAAAATCATTAACTTTTCCTTTTGACCCCACTTAAACAAATGAATATTGCTGTTGCATTTTTTTAATAACAGCAATAATATTTTCTACCCATTTTTTGATGCACTCCTCAATAAAATTATTTTCAAATAAACAAAAATTTCTAATTAAATTTATATTTTATTTAGATCAAAAACATCGTAAATTTAAAAAAAAACTTATTTGTAGCAAAATCTAATGTCTACATACAGTAGAGCATATAAACATTTTTCAAGGGGGAAGGGTCCATTGTAGAAAGTTCCCCAACTTGTATCATACCTCAAGACAAAACCAATTAATTCTTCTGATTTTGTTAACAAAAAATAGTAAAAAATAAATTACTGAATTAATAGCTAGCATTAATTAATAAAATAAATTGTAATTACAAGTACTTAATTAAATTTTGCATTATATACATATAGGATTATCATCAACTGAAAAAAACTCAAGCGCTTTGGAGGGGGTCACCCCCCCTTGTGTGCGCCATTGTGTACATATCTTTTCACTTTTTAGCAAAATTTTTGAAATTTATGGGAAAGGGAATACATAAACGATACATTTAAAAAAATAAAATTAAAGTATAAATTTGATTTCTTTTACGTGAAAATCTAATTTTTTTTCTGTCGAAAGGAGTAATTGAATTCTTTCTGAATATTTATACGATGTTGAAAAGAAAATATATAATACTTTTAAACTCGTTTTATAATTCAGTCTAAGAATTAGTGGCATGCACATACCTCTTTGAAGGGGGGGGGGGTAAAAAAACACGTAGACCTAAGCGCGAAGGCATAAGCTAGATGGCGAAAATTAAAAACTTGTTTGTCTAAGGAGGGGTATTGAACTCTCAAACCCTCCCCTTGTGTGTGTGTGTGTGTACGCCACTGCTAAGAATTAATTGTATAGTGAATACATTCTCTTATATTTGAAGTTAATGGGGAATCCCAATAAGTTGGATTCAGATACACAAAAAATTGCTATACTTACACTATAAATCTATTTAACAAAATGAATGGATTTGTGTTTGATATATATAAAAAAACAAACCATTGAATTGCACTTTAATTAAAATATTCTTTACTATCTGGATTGAAATTAAAGTTTTGTCTGAAATTATAAAGTCAAGATATCTATCTTCATTAATTAATATATTTCCTTTTTATTATAATCTTCATTTGAAAATGTTGAAGTAATGAAATTCAATAACATTTGCATTTAATTTTCTTGTTGATAATAAGTGTTCCAAAGTGGTAGTAAAAATTTTCTTTCTTTCTTTCTTGTAGTAAACTCTGACGGCAAGTTTTCCTCATTCTGAAGCACAATTATTCCTACATAAAAAATGCAATAATGAAGTAAATTTGACAATATCAATTAAATTGACAATTACTGGATAGATATTGCAAATTTAAATTTTTATACAGCTTTCGCAGCCAGCAATACTCATAAAAAATGAATTATTTTCAAACTATACATAGTTTATTAACTAAAAAATGAAATAAATTTTTTTAAATGTATTTAAATAATAAAAACTACAAAGACCCATTAATTTTAAAAATAAAATTTGAGAAAACATATAGAACACGAACGTATATTTTTTTGCGGCAGTTTCTGAAGAAAAAAAAATGAATATAGAATTTTTTAGAAATATTCCCAAATTTTATATTGGAAAGATAGCTGCATTTTTAAGAATAACATTAAAGCTACTTTTGTATTTGTATAAATACATTTTGAAAAAACGAATGCAAAGAATGATAGCATTTAATTTTGACTCTTATTTCTTTATTGTGAATGTGGTGTGGCAGTTAGGGAAGGATGTACCCATCTTCCGTCATCCTCTTCCTCTTAAAAATGTGTAGAAATAGCATTTCCAATAATTAAATATCAAACAACAAATTTTAAATTAAAACAAATGTAAAAATTGTTAATAACATTATTCAAGAAAGTAAGAGAGATATATATATATTTACATCGCACTATAAAGCTGCACGAACGCTATTGGTGAAGGTCCTCATTATTTTGAACTATGGTCACGTTTTGAGGAAGACACCTCAGCTCTCCTAACTTCCACACCACACCAACGAGAGGAATTGGACCCCTCGACATATTTAACGTGCATCGGCCACCTTTGCACGGCGGGTCTTCAGCGGTACCAGGCTCAAACTCATGATACGCCAGCTACGAGCGGGTGACATTGACCATTAAGCTACCACGGTCTAGTGGTCAAGCTGCTCATAAAAACTGGCAGTGCATACATAATTCGATTCAAGGGAATTATAGAAAAAATAACAATTGTGAGAAGTTGAAAAGTTTTATTAATATTTTATCTAAAAAGTTTCAAAATTAAAAAAAAAAGAAGAAAAATTTGTAAATTATTTTTTATTGAAATAAATTTTGCAGTCAAAATAAGCTTTTCATTTTTTAAAAATTTTATTAGCATACCTGTGTAAATCAAATATTAATTTTTAACATTAAAATAATGAGTAGTCAAAAATAGTTTTTGAAGATATTAGAAATACTAACATAAAAATATATATGTATATAGCATTTATAAAAAGTTTAATCGTTAAAATTTTCAAAATAACAGTATATGAAAATCACAGTATAAGTAGAAAATAGTTTTATTGAAAAAAATAAAATGTAAAAACTTAAAAATATATATATATATATAAATAGATTTATAGAAAGTAAACATAGTATGTAATAATAAATAAAGATAAGAGAGAAAAAATTTTAAAAATTAAGTTTATTTATATATTTAATACTATTTTAATAAATTTCAATAATATTTATTTCATGTTTAAATATAACGAGATCTCCTTACTTTTAAAAAAATACCAATTGTTTCAAAAGAAAATTAGAAATTTTATTTAAAAAAAAAAAGAATTATATGTGTAATGGAACTGTTTTTGAGCGCTTAATATAAAAACAAATTTCTTATATCTTAATCTTTTCAAATAAAATCAAAATATTGTTCAAAAACTAGTTGAAAATTTCTACCCTGAAATACAAATATTAAAAATTCATTTTTTTAATGTATTCTATTTAAAAGTTGTAATTGTATTTCGAACTCTTTTTTGTGGTGGAAGCCCACAATTTCTAACTCTTTTACTCTAACTTAGTGACGCAGTCAGACGTAAGAAGATCCAACAGACGGGCAACCACATTTGAATGATACTCGCGCTGCTTGGCGTTTTTGGCGTATTCTGAAGCTTGAAAAAGCCCTTGTTTCTGAAGACATCCCATAGACGCATATAGATACATAGATAGACACATAGATACATACGTTTGTTTACCTTTGAATTTTAATAGTGTAGAGATGTCTTCAGAAACAATCCAGTCAATGTAAACCTTAGATTCCGTTACCAATCTTGCAAGTTTGTCCACCTGTTCAATCCAAACGATTTCCGCCACTCCAATTTCTGCTGATAGAAACTATTTGGATTAGAACTCATTTACATGGGCAGTGAAACTAATCTTATGAATCACGGATGCTATCTGAAATTTTCAGATCCAACTAGCTGTATTTATATGACACTGAATATTTTTTTAGTTAGTTCGAAGAGCTTTCAAATTTAATTTCTTTTGAATTTTCTAGTTTCATTTCTTTTGAAAATTCATAAGTAAGAATATTATTTTCATCTTCGTGTTGCTTGCAAATATCTGAGAAATCTGTTTGTAAATATCTATTGTAATTTGTTTATAAATATCTCTGTTGTAAGCCTATTTGTAAATATCTTTGTTGTGCAAATATATTTTAAATATCTTTATTGTAAATGCACTTGTATATATTTGAAAAATCTATTTGGGTGGGCAAAGTGATTCTCGAGAAGAAATTAATGTTCGAAAAAAATGTATTATTATTATTATTATTTGCGGAACCATTGTTTGAAATCATATTTGAGGAACTGTACAATATATAGAAAATTTCATGTCATGACAATTTGTGGTACTAGATACTATGACGTCATAAACAGCTTAGTAGTCCCCGGGTCCTTTCTTTGGGATTGATTTCAAAACAATTGAAAATACTTTATCATACAACTGTAGTGAGATCTTAATATTGAAAAATAGGTTTTTCTCAAAAAATTTTTTTAAAAAATTTTTTATTACAGTGTATCAAAAGTCAAACCAATTTCCGCTTATCATAGCACAAGTCACAATACACCGGACAAACTAATTAAAGTGAAACTAGTGGAAATAAACAATTTGATATCGAGAAATTCAGTACTTTCATGTGAAGAATTACCGGCATCTCAGAGGTACATGGCGATGCTGTTTTTCGTGTCTGAAATAGCTATTTTTTATCTTGAAGAATATTGGCTTGATATGTAGTTGAAATGGATCAGTGCATCGTATTGACAATGGATACTTTCAATTTTAAAGGAGTGCAAAATTTTCCATTATGAAACTTATGAATGTGTAGAGAAATCTAAATAAAACATGTAGTTTTTTCGATTCATTTTTATCTATGGCTCTTTTTACAGTTGAACAAGTTGAACTGATACGTCGATTAAGGAGTAGTGGTATAACAAGAGAACAAGTTTTGTTAGCTTTTACAGAACTGGAACGGTTAGAAGCTGAATTTGGAAGGTCTTGTTCCTATGGTGATCAGATGCAAAATCATAACATGGAGTTTTCATTTAGTAGTACATCTGTTGTTCGAAGTAATTGCACCGCATCAGTTTTTCCAAATCCTGGCATTCAAAATATATCAACTGTTCCTAATATCAACGGTGATTCTCTTCATATTCCATACAAACAAAACGATTATTTTAATTCCCAACCAGTTACAAGCAATGGCACTAGTTTACATGAAGAAGTGGCTGATTCAACAGTTTTAAATGGAGATTGCTCAGTAAACACAAGTGATATGACCTCTAGAATAGAAAGTGAACTAATTATACCATCAGTAAATGATACTTTACATTCAGTGTCTTGTTCAGAATCAGTTACTCAAAATGCTTACAATAGTTCTTTTAACTGTTCATTTTATCCAATGGAAGTTCATTCGAGTGAACTAGCAGAATTACAAGAATTAAAAAAGTAAGTTTTAATTTTATATTTAACTAGTTTGTTAAATTAAAACATTCTTTAATGTTCTAGTTGCTTAATACCAAAAGGAAATAATCCTTTCCAGAAGCTTGTTTATTTGTTGTTGCTATAAATTTAATAAACTTTCTGAGCATTGAAAAGTATGTGATAGAAATTTTTTATAATTTGGTTATATTTTTTTCCAAATATATAATATTTCTCTGCAAGTTTGCGTGTCTTTTTAAAGCTCGTATTGTAACCCTAAATTATAAATTTCAGAGTTTGAAAGATTTTTAATAATTTTAACTGGACACTTTAAATTTAGGTCAGACAGAAAATTTTCTTGGCATGCCATTTTTTTAAATGATTCCTATCAGATTTTTTTTTTTTGTTGTTAATAATTTCACATTAATAGACATAGAATGCTTAGTCTTATAAAACATATTTGTTTGTGTAAATTATGCATAGTAAAATAATTTTTTTTATGCTGAATATAAATGTAAAAAAATTCTTGTATTGGTATGTTTTGCTTTGCATTTTCATTTGTATTTTTTCCTGTTTATTCAAGTGGAACAATTAAAGCAAGAAATGCATTTTTCCACTTTTATTCTGCAATCTATTGGTGAAATCGTTCTAAACAGTTTTTACGTTATGTTCTTAGAATTGCGGGGATTTTTAAAATACAATTACATAATTCTGCATTTCAATTTATCAGATGCAAGTTATAAAGGATACTGTTAAAATTCTAAATTTAAATGTTAAATATATTAAACAAGTTATTTGCTCTTAAACTTAAGTGCCTTTCTTAATGTATTTTTATCTTTAAAAAAAATGCTAGTCCTTTAATTGGAAATTTCTATCTATTGAAAGTTGATATCATTACATGGGACAAAACGGAATTAAACCTTGTTATAATTTTTCTGAATCTTATTTTGTTTATTATTCTGATACTATTCCATCACACCTGATTTTTAATACCATTAACGATGTATTACCGATTTAAAAATAATTAAAAGAATAATATGAAAGTGAAATTTTTATTTATTTGTAGATAATTTTAAGTAATTCTTATAAAACCATAGTTATGAATATTTACTAGCTCAAGAAGTTCTATAGTCTCAAAAACACATTTGTTGTGGTGATTTCTTTTAGATATTTTTTGTGCAGTCATTTCTTCTAAACCGAGCAGTCTGTTTTTTTTCAGTGAGTGTGTAATATTGTAGGGGAAGCAATATTTCATTCCAAACATTGTGCCCAGTGGCGTGACGTGCATCCCCACTTTGCGGGGGTTCCTAGGATTTTAGGAGGCTCAGAGCCTGATTGATGCCTACTATGTATCCATTGTAAGATCGAGCTTGGGCCCCAAACTCTGATTTTGCAGGGGGGCCTTAATGGTTTCCGTTACACCACTGATTGTGCCATATAATATATAACCAATATCCACTAGGTATTTTTTTAGCAGGTGTCAAATTCTTATTTCCTGTTGTGAATCATTTTTGAACAAGTAAAGTTCATATTGCCCACTCTGTATGCAGTTACACCATATCATTTTTTTTTCAAACTTAACAGTTTTTAAATATTTATTTAAAGAAATATCTGATTCTTTAAAAATTAAAATGGTAATTTTTTTTTATCCCTGTTGACTATGAAAGTGATGATCAGAGAGAACAATGTTAAGAACAAACCTTTTATAAATTCAGATGATTGTATAATGAAAAATAATTTTAATTTGCTTGGTAATTACACTCATGTCCATAAATTAAGGATAATTCAGAATCACACAGAAATTGAACTCTAAAATAAAAATTTCACCTGTAGAATTATCACACACATCTTGAAGAAGAAATGCAAATTACAGGAAACCACCAGATGGCGCAAATAGTACGTCACAATGACGAGAGTGTAAGAGAGAGAGGTATATAAAGAATGGTGGCAAAGAAGTAAAATTATTCACAAGCGCTTTAAAAGCCTTTCAGTGCAATAACCGCATAGTTATGGCGCAAAGGAAGCATTTGGATGATTTTTTATGTGGTAGAATTATCGGACGACTGGAATGTGGACGTACCCAGCTGGAAGTATCCGAGGAACTTGGAATCGCCCAGAGTGTCATCTCCAGGCTTTGGCAACGATTCCAAGATGATGGTAATGTGAGTAGATGTTACAGCACAGGTCGCCCCCGAGTTACAACGCCGAATGAGGACCGGTATTTGGCAGTTACTGCCAAAAGAAACAGACGGAGCACAGCATCAGACCTGTCTCGTCAGCTCTCTTCAGCTACCGATGCTACAGTTTCAAGGCAGACCGTGTACAGACGCATAGGGCACATTGGCCTATATGCTCGTAGGCCTGTCAGATGTGTTCCCCTTACCGCAACTCACTGTCGCCTGCGATTAACCTGGAGTAGAGAGCATGCATTGTGGACACCGCAACAGTGGTCTTGTGTGATGTTTTCCGACGAGTCCAGGTTTAGTTTGCAGTCTGATTCTTACCGGACTTTTTGATATAGAGAGCGCCAGGTACCCGTTACCACCAAGAGAACACCATTAAACGATACCGTTACGGTGGTGCAGGATGGCTTGTTTGGGGAGGAATTATTCTTGGTTCCAAAACTGACCTGCATGTTCAGAGTGTAACAATGACAGGCCACATCTATCGGAATGTCATTCTGGAACAATATGTACATTTGTTTCGGGGCGCCACGGGTGCTGAATTTCTGTTTATGGATGACAACGCCCGTCCTCACCGTGCAAACATTGTAGACGAATGCCTTCAGTCGGAGGATATCACCCGTATGGATTGGCCAGCATACTCACCCGACTTGAATCCAATAGAGCATGTTTGGGATATGCTTGGCCGACGAATTGCAGCCCGTCAGCCCCCTCCCACCTGTCTACCGGAACTTCGGAAGGCATTGCTTGATGGGGGAGAGTGGGTGTCATATTCCCCAAGATCAGATTGATAATTTGATACTCAGCATGCGTAGGCGTTGTAGGGCCTGTATTTCATCGTCCGGGAGACATACTCCGTATTAACCATCATACTAACCATATTATACTGTTTTTTGTAAATAGATTCTTTTTTGAAATTTGCTCCAGGGAGTAAAAATCGCAATTTTTATTATGTCAAACATATAGCATCTTTTTTGCTCTTTACCTTTTGTTTAATAAATAGACTTTACAAATAAGTCAAATTTGTTTTGCTTGTGTCTCTTTCTTTGCCTGAACTTCATTATCCTTAATTTATGGACATGAGTGTAAATATGAATTACATATATATACCTTTATCAAAGTATTATCTAATTAACACTTTCATTGCAGTAATGATGCTATTTTGTCTCACTCTCTGCACTAAGAGTCTGCGGCTCTCTCCGCAGCACTAAAATTGAAACAAAAGACAAAGTCCTTTTTAAATTTGTTTATTTTACTTTGAAAAATAATTACCAATTTCAATCAATAGCAATTCTTACTATAATGATTTATTTGTGGACTTTTTAGAAGACAAGGCATCTCGTCCCTCGCGATGAAAGTGTTGGGCATCATAAAAAATTTTAATTTATGTATGATACAGAATACACAAGAAAACAAAAGGTTGTCTAAAAGGTAAAAATTGTAACTAATTCTTTATTTGACCCAGTATGAAAAATAATGTAACAAGAGAAAATTATACTGTTCTGGCATGGAGTCTTGCCTGTATTAGATATTAAAGAGAATATATTTTATATATGATCTTTGTTTCTAAATGTAAAGTTATCTATTATTTGTACTCTTTCTCTTTCTTAAATTATGATTTTTCTATCTTGTTCAATAATTGAAAATTATTTCTAACCATTGTCTAGGTAAGCTTTTAAATGTTTAGATTTATTAAAAATATTTGGAAGTACTGTAAAATTCGGCATATAACACACACCTATACTTTCAAGCTGCAATTTTTAATTTTTAGGTAGGTTCACCATGTATGACATGCACCCCCTTTTTTTATAAAGAAACCTGAAATGTATGTGAGCAGTGCTCTTATGTTTTGAAGTCATTTAATCAAGGTATTATTTCAATCTTCAGAAAAAAATATTATACTTCTAGAACTACAACACTTTAAGTTCATAAGGAATGTCATTTATTTTAAATAAACAGTATTTTGATCTATGTATAGAAGTCTAAATCTTTTCTATGCTCATTTTTTATTTTTATTTTTAAAGCTCTCATTTTTATATCTGGTGTATAATGTGCAGCTGTAAATTTTGATCTTATTGTTTAATGTTAAAAGTTTGCTTTATATGCTGTTTTTTATGGTGAGTTATAATACTTTAAATAAAAGAGGATGATTTGAAATTGTGAAAAGACTGCACTTGTGTGTAATAGTAAACAAAACAATGTCTATCTTGAGTACAAGTAGTTCTACTTGTTCTTTAGTCTGAGGTTATTAAATAAGTCTTGTGTGGAAGAAAATGAATGTTAAACATGCTTTCGGTAAAAGCTTTTGAAGTACTTGCCAAAATTTTCTTGATCTGCTAATTTTTGAAAATTTTTATCTTCAAATAAAGTTAATAATTAATGGGCTTCATATATATTTTTTGTAAAATAAATAAAAGTGTGCATTTTTTATGAAATAAATATCATTAATAATGAAATTTGCATTATGAAAATCAAGAATTTTGAACATTATTAACATCATTATTTTCACAGATGTGAATTTTTTTTTGCGTTTATCTATTTTAAGAATAGTTAATTTGAGAAATATTGTAATTATTTTTATTTGTAAATAAATCTGTCACTGTTTATATGTCCTTTACAGTATATAGATTATTTCAAAAATAACTTACTAAAAAATTAATAAAAATAGTAAGAATCTTTTTTTTTATACAAAATTAACACTATACGTTCAGGGCTTATTTTAGATTCATAAATGAGCAAACAAGCAAGGTATAAAATGAAGAAAAAGGGTCTATCATTTCATATAACAAGTTTTGTTTATCTGATAATAATTCTTGGGGGAAAATATAACTTATAGAGGACAAACATTTGATATAATTTAATACCATAAACTTAAAGTCGCACACAGGTACATACATTACTTGGATCTGGAATCTCTAACAAGTGTCTTTTGAAAATTTCAGGAGTCTTGGAAGGAAAAAAAGAAATCACCTTTTTCTCTTTTGACACCTTTTGTCAAGGATGAAAAATCGCTTTTTTGTCAGTGACAATCAGATTTTGCACTTCATTTTATTTTAAATGTATCAATTAATTTTAATTGATTGTATTTCTCACAAAGAATACTGTATCCAGGACCGATTCTTGAGTGTCATCCGCCTACGTACAAGGACTTAATGCGCTGCCCCTCTAAAGAATTTTTCATATTTTGACTAATACTTAACATTGACTGGGTCATCTTAAGACTTCTTGAGGCTCTGGGCCCCTACACAAAAGTAGGTCCTGGGCCCTTGCACAAATGTATGCCCTACCTATGACCCTTTAAAGTTGACAGTACATAGCATATGATGGGCATAGTACGAGTTTCCAAATACTCATACAAACAATAACCCGAAATAAATAAATGTGCATGACTTACAATCGCACAAACCAGCTCGACCGACTGCCGCTTTTTAATTGAATAAGTAATGATGGTATATGGTGGTAAGGCCAATGCATGGACGGTGGTCATCACATGTAACCAGTTGACATATCGTCTGAATTTCCCAGTTTTTCAGCGAATACAACCTTGAAAAAAACCCATTTGATCATTGAAATTATTTGAATCATGATCTTATTAAGTCTGAGTCAAGAATGAAATGAGGTCCCCATTGTGGCCGGTGCCTGGGCCCAGTTGGGCCATGCCTTAAGACATCCCTGAACATTGACATTATTAACTCATCTACATGTATAAGAGTGAAAAGTAAAACATTAATAAAAATGCAAGTCGACACAAAAATCTCACTTCTTTCCTCTATTTTGTGTTCCTAAATTGTAAGACTATTATTCAATTGAAAACTTTAAATTTCCCTTAATGCATATTAAATTTAAAGGCTCCTATATCTTAGGTAGTATTAACCATATTAGATATTTTCATAAAGCAACTTTCACAAAAATCATTTTTAAAATGCCTTTCTTAAGCATCAATCTACAAGACACTGCCAGTGCCACTGATAAGCAAGAAATATATTTTTTATTGCAGTATTGCTGATTCTGCTATGAATTGTGCTATCAAATGAAAGATGTGTGTAAAGAGTAGACTTTAAATAAATAATGGACCAACACACTGTTCACTAACATTCTACTTTTCTTAAACTATCCCATGCCATTCAGAAATTAGGACTTATTTTGATTTTTCATTAACTTTTTTTTTTAAAATTCAGCATATTTATTTGACTTATAAGTTTTATTTTGAGAAATTTGCGAAAATTTTTGCTTGATTGATAGAATTATGTGTGGCTTTGGCACTGCATACCTGCTAGGAACAGCCCTGACTGTACTATAGTTTTCTGCAATGTTTCAATGAAATCGACAATCTTTACATTGACCTTACTTCATTGAATGAAATATTTTACTTAAAATTTCTTATCTGATAAAATAATTGATACATTCTCATTTAGGATTTTAAGAATTATTTGTGTAGTATTTCTTATTAAGATAGTTTATATATATGTTAGTATTTTAGTTTAGTTAGAGGTTTATATTTTATGTTTTCAATACAACCAACTGGTTCTCTACAAAATTGCATTTTATGCATGTTTAGCTGCTTTTATGTTCTATCACACTCCAGAAGTCAGCCAAAAACCTCTAACTTATCTTAAACAAGAAACATTTTCCCCACTGCAAGGTACCTATCATCAGTTAATAGCTATTATCAAACATTTATATGTATTTTTATTGAACCAGTAACCAGCCATGTATGTTGAAATTGATTTCAGTTAACCTTTTTTATTTTAATGATTGACAGTTATTCATAAAGGTAAGTGCAATTTTATTTTATTATACTAATATGCATTTACAAGATTGTGGTGTTAATAGAATAATTTTTTTCCCATATAAATTCTTTGAAAATATGTAAAATCTAGTTATTTTTGGGAAGTTAGACAAAAGTTTTGTTTATGTACTCAGTTGTCAGCCATAAAGAACTGATTACAGAATATCCTATTATAGCATTTTGTTTTAAACTTCAGAACTTAAAGTGGATTTAATTCTGTTTTAAGGATTCTTAAATAGGATTGCATGTTATTGATGATAAGGAACTTCACATCTTGACTGGGAATAAATTTCTGTGGGAATGGAAATTGTGATCTTACAAATAATCAAAATTGTTAAAGGTTTTTCTAAATTTTTTTACAACCTTGACCAAATGTGTTTCAAGGAGAAATATTATACAGAGTATCATTGAATAATTTTCCTTGGAAAAAATAATTCTAAAAATAGTGTGCAGCATTTCAAAAGTGTCTTATCACACACCTATTTCTAGTAAAAAAAGCACAGCAAAGAGTTTTTATAGCCTTATTTTATCTGCAATTAGGAATGATAAAAATAGAGAATTTATTTTTGATATAATAAAGATGTGTTAAAGATTTAAAAAAAAAAAAAAAGGACAGCTTTAAAACATAAATTCAAACTTTTATCAGAAACACAAAAGAAAATAAGAAAAATCTGAATGTTTTGAGCCTTAAAGATATAAGAATTTCTGAGGGGGGGGGGGGATTTTTTTTTTTTGTACTTTAGCAAGAGCTTTAAGAAGTTTTTAAAAATTGAAATTAAAAGCATTGTTTGTAATAATGTCCAAAGTAATTGTACTTTTGGTTATAAATCTTATGAAAATATTAATTACAGAGACTTTTCTTATAGCTACATTACTGAATATTGTTTTTTTTTCTTCTTTTTTCTAGTTTTATATTTGATTTTCCCATTAAATTCTAAGAAATTAAATTTTTACAATTGTGCTTAATGAACATTAATCAATAAGAATGAGAGAAATAGCTGTGAATGTGTTCATTTAAAATGGCTGAACATAAAATTTAAAATGCTGATTATATTATCTAATCATTGTAAACAAAAGTTTAAAAAATATCTCTGAATGACTATCTGATAATATATAAAGTACTTCATTAAAAATTCAAATTTGTTTAATTTTTGTGTGTTTTATATTTCAAAACCCTTACAGATCATTCATCTTTTTGACTTAGATATAATTCTGAAGGTAATGATTAAAAAATAAAATGTATTTTTAATAACAAAATTAGTATGTAGTGGATGTGATTTTTGTTATTAAATTATATATATATTAATATTATGGAGGGAAAAGGTTAACAAATGAAAAAAAATCCTGATGTATTGAATTGATCATGTATCAGTACATTTTTATAAAAATCATTTTTAGGATGTTAAAACTATCAATAACTATTGTTCATGTAGAAAATGTTTTTAGCTTAGTATCCCTGTTTTATTTTAGAAACCAAAGCTGAAAAATATTTTTTTATTTCTTAATCCTTTCAGGACTAAAAGAAACATTTCCCCTCATTTTAAAATTGATCATTCATGTATTTAATCATAACCTTATCTGAATTTTTACACAGAATGTCAAAATAGAATGTATGCTAAAGCAGTTATGTAAAGTGGAACCTTTGGGGGGGGGGGAGAACTGTCAAATCTATTGGCACCATTGATGAAACATCTCCAGACTGCATTCTTATTAATATTATTTATTTCAATTTACTGTATCTTGTAATAATATATTACTGTTTTCTTGTATGTTTTGTTTTATCCAGTAAGTATAATTTTGTGCGATAATTAAGTATAAAGGAACAAATGAAAACAAAAACCACACAATAATCTAAAAACACTACACATTGTTATGTATTTCTTCTTACAATTTTTATTTATTATGTGTCTAAACAAACTAAAAGAATAGTATACTAATATTTACTCTTAGCAATCTTATGGTCCTGTTAGGGTTAAAAAAGTTTTCAGTTTCATTTTTCTACTGATACTTTGTTTTAGGAGAAAAATGTTGCCACTTGCTCATGATTCCATGCTAACAAAACAAAATAATACTGTATAAAACAAAATTTTATTTCAGTTGAAGAGAGTGTGTCACAAGATTCATTTCCATAATTCCTTCTGTAATTCTTCAACATAAAAAAAAAAAAAAAAAAAAAAAAAAAATCCGTAAAATTTCTGATTAATCACATTTATAATATTTCTTCCAGTGATATTTAGTATTTAATATTGTGAGAATTATTCTTTTTAACTGTCAAATTTTCATACAGCTTTTATTTGCTATCAGGTTTTAGATCTTGCATTTTGTAGTAAGGCTAATAAAATTTTAATGTGAAAATATTTTTAAAAAAATGTTATATCTCATTCCTTTTTTTTAATGGCAAAACAATTTATTCAAAGAAAATTTATAGTAAAATTTTAAAAAAGTTAACTAATGCACATAAAATGGTTGAAAGTTGTAGTTACAAAATTTTCCTTATCTTACACATTTGAACTTAAAATAATCAGTTCCTATGTAATCTTCAAATGAAAAATGCTTAAAAAAAGTTTTTGTGGTGTTTTTTTATTTATTTAATAAAATTACATGTATATCTTAATTGTAAAAATTGTGCTGAGTAGAAATACAACAGAAGTATGTACTTGCATGTCAAATATTAAATCTTACGTTTGCTAAAATGAATAAGCAATATGAATAAACGATTACCAATTTTTTTTCTAGATACATCATTAGTGTTCATAAATATCACAAAAAGCTGTTCAAGTTTTTTAATGAATATGAAAATTTTATTCATATTACAAATATTATATTATTTTCATTATGATTCTGTGCAATCTATTAAACTGCTTTTATTTTTTCAAAACTATAATTGTGACTATGAAATATGAGCAATAAGTCTTAAGATTTAAAATTGTTAATTTTCACAACAAAAATTATCATCCAATTTTATGTGGAATCAGCTCAATTTCCTGAGCAATTCTACTGTAAATTTTTATTTTGCAATCATTATGAAGTTTGAAATAAGTAATGTAAATAACATTAAAAGCTAAATCTCTATTTTCATATGCTGACAAGTGGGCTACTCTTTATTAACTGAAACATTTGTGACTGATTTGTAACCTTTAGTCTTGAGTCTGTAATGCCATTATTTCATTGAACAGTCTTCAATTGGAATGATTTTGAAACTGCTTTCTTTAACTTTTACTATTTCTTCTGTCCATAACTTTAAGTGAATTTAAAATTATTTGTTTTTGTGAAATGAAAATTACATTGTTTTGAATGTATGAAAAAAATAAATATTGCTTTATTAAAAGAATGAAAATATATAAGGTTGGAATTTTTAGCATTTAATTGATTTCTGTTTCTTAATCTAAGAACTAAGGAATACTGTACCATAGGAAAACAATATTATATTTTCAGATATTATAAATTAATTTTTAAACATGTTCTTCTCCTATTGTGCTAGTTAGAAAGTATGAGGTTAAAGATCATGTAGCATTCAAACAACATTTCATCAAAAATCTGTAACAAGAAATTATTCAACCATTATATGTTTGAATGCTGTTGTTATGCCACTTGATGTTACTGTCGATCAAGTGGCATAAGTAACAACAACAGCATTCAAACATATAATGGTTAAATAATTCCTTGTTACAGATTTTTGATAAAATGTTAAATTTATGGAGTAACAATATATTTAGTGATTAGGAGCAATATGCATTTCAATGTACAAGCTTTTTATTTATACTTTTAATTCTTTAGTTTTTTTCATTTCCTGATTATGATGATACTTTTGTCAGGTGTTACCTGTTTTCATGAAAAATATTAGTTCTGTTTATTTGGCAGTAATAGACACTATGTAGAGAGAGATTGAAATTTTCATGAGTTTCAATTAATGATATAAAAAAGTATATTTTTCTTTTCACAGGTCTAACTGCTAAGAATGTGTCAGTCTAAAAATAATCTTTGCATTGTGTATGTTTTTCTCCATCAATTTTATGAAAATATTGCTCATATTGCTAAATAGTTAAAAGTATTTGTAATGCAAAACAAATTTTAAATGTCTGTAATTGCTGATTTTCTTATTTTAACCAACCATCACAATCATCAAACCTATTTCTGTAGAATGCTATCAGTTATTTTCTTAACCTGAGATCAGGCATGCAGGGTGCTCTGTACAACTCGGCAATGCCTCTCAGAATTGCAAAAAGGGTTGTAGGTTTAGTTTATACCAATCTTAGTCTCATTAGTATACAATAAATTTATTAATTTTATTTGAATTATTCAAAAAACATCTTGTACTTAATAAATATGTATCATAATTGACTTAAAATTTGTTGCATAATTAAGCGTTAAAAGTTTGGGGTATTTTCAACACCCCACGACCAACGATGAAGCAAAAACAGGTGCGAGTGATCCCGGTTTAATGAAAATACTGAAAATAGAATTCTGGAAAAATAAAATTTGTTAAATTTTATACCAAATGATCAAAAATAGGAAATTTTCAATTTATAAAATGAATTTCTTTACATCTATTTGCTCAAAATAGTTTTTCCACTAAGCATTCATTTTATATTGTTTTTGAGTAAATTTATTTGCATTCCTTTTAGGTCCAGTTTGTTTTATTTTTTTGAAATTTAGGGAGTTAATATACAATTCAAGAAATTGACCCAGTTTCAGCTTTTGTTAGTCTTAATAATTAAACTCAGTTTGAAAATCTGATGTATGTGCTGTGCAACTTATATTTAGAAATTGTAGCATTAATGTTTTACACATTTGGTTATTCTTCCTAAAAGTTTTATGAAAGGGGAGAAAGAGAACTGAGGGGAAATAACAAAGATAACTTTACATTGTATATTCTAAAAATATATCAAATATCACATATCAGTCTTTTATAACTTAGTTTAAAATATTTGGCTATGGCAATGGCATCCTCTTCAAAAAATATTAAAAATTTTTTTTTTCATTGTTGGAAATAGGTATTATTTTATAATATATTTAAATTAGTGTTTTATAGAATATAAAACATATTGATTTGATATATTGTTTCAGTGTAAAGGTTTTAGAAAATTTTTAGCATATTCTGTTTTCTAATAATTTTTAAAAAGTTTTTTAGAATATATTATGCATTTTACTTGTAAGAAAGTAGTTGAGAAACTTGGGATTCCGTTTTGAATGTATTAACGATTAGAAGCCATATTTTTATATACATGCTTTGCATCTGTTATATGTTCTGAAAACATTAGTAAATATTATGATTTATTATTTTTTCTCATTTTTGAATTTTTTTTCTTGTTAAAAGTACAGCTGATAAATTTTTCATTTAAAAAAATTGAGCAAAATAAAATTTTAGTTAAATTTTTCTTAGTTGACAATATTTTCTTAATTCTTTTGTCCCAAAAAATATTTATAAAGTAGTTAGGTATAAAATGAGCAATTAAAATTTAGTCTAATCAAACAGTTTTATCAAAAAATTTTTTAGGTGTTTTTTGTTATTCATCACATTAAAACAACAACAAAACCCTTGGAATATTCTACTTTAATAAGAAATGTAGTCAAATACTAAGTATTTCTTTCTTTCTTTATTTATTTTGAATTTAGCCCAGTGATCAAATTTCTTTTATGGTTTGATATTTATTAACTTGCAGGGTAGAGAAGGCTAAAGCATGTGGATATGAACAGAAAGTGAAATCTTTCCAAATCAAATTTGCTCCAAATGAATGAATACACTTTTCTTCACAAAACACGATGCAATCATGTATAATGCATTATCGACTGGACAACAGCATGCATTAACTATAAGCTCTTTGATAAAGGTAATTATTCTGCAAAAAATATTTATTTTATGTTGAATTAAATCCAAAATGTTTCCCTGTTAGAACAAAACTGCTTCTTGAAAATGTAGGAAAGTTTGAATTTAACTGATATACTTTTGCATTATTTGCTGCAAACAAAATTTCTATAAATGTTTTTAAAAAAATTCGAAATACTTAACTAAAGTTTTAAAATATTGCAACAAACTTACATAATGCTACAAAATACGTACTTACATATCTGGAGCTTTATTACATAAATATGGTAGATTATATTTACTATCTGAAGCTATATTCAAGCATACTTTCCTACCTTATCCTGTAATAGTATAACATATCTCTATAACTACAAATAAAGGAACTGTTAAAGAAATACTTATATTTACTAAAGTCATTGTGTAAATAAATGTCTATTTTTGGAATTAAGATTAATGAAGTAATTGTTGCTTGTTTTTGAAATCATAGCCATGTTAGAAAAAGTTCTGAATTTAGCAATTTTTGTTGTTGCAGAAATAGATTTTCTTGTAGGGTAACTTTGAATATAACTTCAAAATTAATATTTAACAAATTTAATTGGAATGGTAGCTATCATTCCAGTTTCATAAATTAATATTTTTATTTGTATTGAATAAAAATAAAGTAAATGAGCACAGTTATAACAGTACTTAAATTCTAGCATTTCTATTCTTGTTGAATAGGAAAATATACTTGTCAAAAATTTATAGTCAAAATTTTAACATATTTCCTTTTTAAATATTTTATAAATTGTGCAAAAGTTGGAATAAGTATATCAAAGTGGTAAATTAGTTTTTTTTAAAATTCAAAATGGTAAAACACATTATGCTTTTATCATTTACTTTCCCCCCCATAAAATTTCAAAATTTTGTTTGTTTTAAAAATATAAATCAATATATTTTTTTAAAAGATTTTTCTCATGTCTATTTAAATATTTGTTGATTATTTGCACATGGCCAAAGTAAAACTTAAAACCAAGTGTATTTTTTAAAGATGAGAAAGCAGCTTGTATCTAAGATAAATGTGCATTGAAGTATCTTATTTTTTTGAACTGAAAAATTTAAATACAGTAAATGAATTACAATACCTCACTTCACAATCTATTACATCTAAAACACAACATTATTTCAAATTTTTTTTTAGTGGATGCCATTTCTTTAGCCAAGAGCTTTTAAAATTGTTATTCATTTTGTTACATTACTATATATTATTGATTTGTGATCCATTAAGGTTTAAAATGCTTCCAGCTTTATGCATTAAGTTATATACTATATCATTGTTAGTGTAGTTTTTTTAATGTGTGATGCTTGTGTATATGCATAATGATTTTTTTGCATCAGGGGTGTCAAACTCGTGGCCCAGCCAATATATGGGTACACAATAATAAATAATGAAATAAAAAATTCTCCCAAAATAGGAAAAGTAGTTGCAAAGAAGAGATGCTGCGCCATGACAAAAACATTATAAATTGTTCTTGTTTAATATATGTTTACTATAATGTAGTATTCGAAATAAACCTACATTTCTACGAATATTGATTTTTTTTCTTTGCGGCCTGCCTAGAGTTAACTTGCTTCTTTGGACCTAGGTAGACTTCTAGTTTGACACCCTTGTTTTACATCTTTCTGTTTATATCCGTTCATGAACCTTTCATAACCATCTCGTATATTACTTCTTGATTTTATATTATACAAATATCAAACCTATAAAATCTGGAAAGTAATCCTTTTAAGTATAACATAAATGGTTATAAAAAATTAACATTACGTAAAATATTTTCTTTTTTTCACGAGTTATTATGTTTTTTAATCTGAAAACTTCGTTAACAGACTTATTTTTTTTCTTTTGTGATTGTAAAATAATGTGAATTGAGATTCTTTTAAGTTTGAAATGTGTTAAAAATTTGTAAAATTTTGGATTTAACTTATACAATATAAATTCTTTTAAATAGGTTAGTTAATGTACTTCAATAATTTTTATTTTTAAAATAATTTTCTGGTCTAAGGTCTTTTTAAAATACATTCCATGTTAAAATATTATTTGAAAATTATATACATTTTGGTGTAAATGTTTTGTTATTAATCCAAAAATTATTTTGATGCTATCTTTTATAATGTATTCATTCAATTATTAATTCTGTAAAATTATATAGTACTATGTATACTAGATAATTTATCTCTAGGCTATTGCTTTCATAGTGATTTTCAAGTTTTTTGCTTAGAAAATATGTATAAATAAAATACTTGAAATGTATTATAATAAGAAATAAAGATATGCAATACAGTTAATAACATAAAATTTAAAAATAAATATTTCGATTCATGTTATTGGTTGTTTTATACACTGATGAGCCAAAATATTTTGAACACTCAACATTTTTCATTGAACTTGTCTGAATGCGTGGAGGACAGGTGATTGAGTAGAAATGGTGTGTAACTGCTGCCGGAGAAGTTAAGGAATCATTCTTGCTCATACTTTTGTGAAGGTTAAGAAAGTCTGCTTATCTAAGAGAATTTGGTAAAGTGCAAAGATCCAAAGACTGGGAATGAGTATCTCTGAAGACTCATTACTGTTAGGTTATTCCTGATCTGCCATACTTTTGCGAAGGTTGGGAAAGGCTGCTCATCTAAGCGAATTTAATGAAGAGCAAAGGTCCAAAGACTGGGAATGAGTATCTCTATAGACTCATTACTGTTAGGTTGTTTCTGATCTGCCATTTTCGGTATTTATGCAAAGTAGATGAATAACAGTCCAGGAGTGAAACCAGCAATGGACGCCAATCTGTTGGACATCCACATGTCTTCAAAGAAAAAGGACGTTGGACACTGATGCACTTGGTACAGCAAAATTGGCACCAGACAGAAGCTCAACTGACAGCTCAATGCATGACAGGTTGAAGTGCAAATGTTTCAGTACACACTGTTCAGCGGACATTGTTGGATATGGGACTGAGCAACAAACATCCTACACAGGTGACTGTTGGTCAAGCTTCATTATCAACCAAGCATACTGGAGGCTGGGAAACATCAAGACTGGACCATGGATAAGTGGAAGAGAGTTACCCGGTTGGATGAACTATGACTTCTCATTCATCGCTTCCATGGTCGTGTCACAAACTGCCATTTTCCAGATGAACAATTGCTTTTCTCATGTACAGCAGGTCATCTACAAGCTTGGGGTGGCAGTATTATGCTTTTAGAACGTTCTCTTGAACGGCACGGGAACCCTTGGTTGTGGTAAAGACATTACGAAAACTGCGGACTATCTGAGCATAATTGCTAATTAGTTACACCCTTATATGATGTCTGTTTTTCCAACTGGAAATTTGATTTTACAGCAGGGCAATGTTTCATATCACAAGGCCTGAATTATGTTAGAGTGATTCAAGAAACATAATAATGAATTCCAATTAATGTCTTAGTCTCCTAACTCACTGGATTGTAATCTGATAGAGCACATTTGGGCTTTCATAGAAAGGAAGCTTGGAGATTAAAAAAAAACAACAACCCACAATGTCGGAATATTTTGAATTAGCTTAGATATTTGGAACAACCTGTTTTCAGTTATTTACAAGAGAGTTAAGCTGTTTTGCAGGCCTAAGTTGATGCAATGTGTTATTGAGTAGGTGTTCATAATGTTTTGGCCCTTCAGTGAATATATATAGGTTTTAGGTAGTTACACATTTTGATATACCTTTTACTTAATATTGCACTACAATCTATCACCTTCTGTCCTTGGAACAAATTAATTTCAATGAAGAAATTCAGTTTTGTAGCTTAAACCTTTTTCAAAATTACTTTGATTATATAAATTGTTTAACTTACTTGAAGGAAACTCCATTATCTTTTACTGGAAATTTGAATGATACTTGTAGATGGATGAAACAGATAATTTTTAAATGGAAAAAAAATTAATAATTTATATAAAAACTGCTATTTTATTGTTATCAAAGTTTAATTTTTTAAGCATTCATGCATTAATTATTTTTTTTCACCTTGACAAAACATTTTGTTGAAAAACTCTCCAAGTACCAATTTTAGTTTATATGTATTATATATGAATTGTTTCTGTGCTTTTAGATAATTCACCTTTTCATTGATATTTTTGATTGTACTAAGCATGCATGCCTTAGAAAATGTATCTGAAAAAAATTTATTATTTGTCAATGCTATTTTTCCATCACTTTAAAGCAAAACTATTTAAATTAAATTTGTAATACCTTAAATATAAAAAAATCTGAGGGTATAAAAGCATGATTATTTATACATATTTGTAAAAAAAGTAATAGCTTTGAATATAATTACATTTTTGTATAAATGTGTTAATTTAATTAAAACAAATGTATGATACTAAATTATCATAATTTTATATACTTGTGTAAAAATTAAAGTAAAGTTCAGAACGAAAACAGGTAGATTGTAGTTGAATGATTTATCTTAATAGAAATTGTGTATCTGCCTGCTTTCTTATTGATGAATATTTTTTTTTTGAAGAGTAATTCAATGCTATTCAATTTTAAGGTAGAAAGAGTATTCATTAGTTTTATTCTAATATATGCTATCATGTTTACATTTTCCATATTTTCTTGTAGTATTAAAAGAAATTCTTTTGAATATTTTTTTATTTTAAAAGACAAGGATCTGGAAGATACTTTAATAAATTTATTATATCTCCTTTTCCTTGAGGATTTAATTTCAATTTTGCTTTTAACAAATTTATCAGTTAAACTTGATGTATTTTGGCCAATATTAAAATATTTCATAATTAGTTATGTTCATATGCATTTTGGGCTTTTTAAAATAAAATTTTAAAAGAGATTTAAATTAGACCAAGCAAATCCATTGTATTGTCTCTTCCCATTTGGATTATACAATGTTTATTTCTAAAAGTTTTATTTCTAATATCACTTTTTTGAATATTGTCTTCTTACTATCCATTTCTTATATAAATATACATTTTTTTTCTAGGAAGGGTGATATGGCTATACTTGCTGAAATTAGAAACTTTGTGATGACATACAACATTAAACAGACTTTAATAGCTGAAATGACTAAAATGAGCCAGCCATATGTCAGTCGGTTTTTTCGAGGTGATATTCAAGACATGCCTGATCGCACGAAGAATACTTTTTTCATGTGGTATCTAACTTGCAAAAACAACCCTTTAAAATTAGGTGAGTTAATTATGTGTGAAAGATTTAATAAAATAGTTTTATAAAAATTCATTTCCTGGTTTTTGCATGGACTTAACTTTTTCCAAATTATATTATTTGTAAAGTATCTTTATCAGAAGAAGCTGTTTTAGTATTTAGCCTGCTTGATTATAAATACTGTTACTGTTCTTTGAAATGAATGATCAATTATTTCTATCATTTGAAGCTCACCTTGTGTCTGTACTCGGGTCGCAAGCTCGTGGCTGCCTGTGTCGAGTTACAGTTTTGAGTCTTGATACCACTGAAAATTGCCATGCAGAGGGGTTAAGGCATGTTAAATCTGTTAAAGTCTTCATGTTAGTGTGGTGGAAGTTTAGAGTGGGATGCCAGCTCAGGTGTGATTTGAGGGCAGATCAAAATCGCAAGGTCTATCAGCAATAGCCCTAGTGAAGCTTTTTGTTACATCATTAATAAACACTCTCACTTACTCATTCAAAACTCATTTGCAGTTTACTTCTTGAGCTACATGTATTTTCTTTGAAATCCTTACTTTTACATTAAAACATTAATTCATTATTTTATTAACTACTGGAATCTTGTTGGTTAAAAGCAAAATTTTTTAGAGCATGTATTTTTCAAAATAACTCAAGAAAATAAAACAAAAACATACCATAGTTGTTTTTCAGTTCGTATATTCATTTGTATGACTTAGAATTTTAAGCATCTATGAGTCAAAATTTTATTATTGAGCTTACAGCTATACATTTACATTGTATAATTTTTAAGCAAACACATGTTAAGAAACATATTTCATGAACTTTATAGTGCTCTACATTCCTTTTATAAGCAGAATCTAATTCTATTTATCTATGTTTAGCATGCCACTGAAATAAACGCTTTTTCCAATTTCTGCATGTTCCTTCTGTAGTATGTTGCATTAGTCTGTATTTCTTGATACATACAATATAAATGATAAAAAAAAATATTAGAACATTTCTATGTCATTTTATAAAATATCCCATTTTACTTTTTCTATGGATTATGAATGATATATGTTGACTGCTGATTTTTGCATCATAAATTTTGATAAATTAAAATACCAAATATAAAGTAATATGTTTCTAAAGACAAATTTCTGTATGAAACATAGAACACAACAGAAATTGAGATATATTCAAGCTATCTTCTAAAATAAACTAATTCCAAAATTTCTTAAAATTCTGCTTGAAGGAAGTATTATAGTATGCCATAACTTTTTCACAATCATTCTATGAATAAACAATGTAATTATCTATTTATCTCTAAATTTGTTTGTAGTTTTTAAAATTGTAGGAACTGCAACTATTCAATCTGTACTTTTTGAAAAGAAATAATTATTCCAAATTTTACTAAACATATAAAAATTATTTGTGTATATTATGGTCTTAAGTGAAAACTTTGTTGACTGTATATATAATATCATGGCTGTTGTAAGATATATAAAAAAGAAACTATACACAGAAAAAAAGGAATAGTTAATTTATATTTTATATAATTATAGGTTAATAAAAAATATACATAAAACGAAAAGTGTGGTTATTTTTTAAAATAATGAAAGCATTGGATTTTTTTTGGATACAAAATTTCTATAATGATTTCTTCTGACTGAAAGCATTTTCACACATGATATATTATGATGGAGTGACTTGAGGCATTCCCTTACTTGTAAAAGGGAGATTTCCAGGTGTTGAATTATATTTCTGGAAAATAAGAGAGCAACAACCATTCCTCCAAGAGTATCCCAAATATGCTCAATTTCGTTCAAAGTCTTAGGAATATACCAGCATATTCATCTGAGAAATTCCTTTCAACCGAAAATCGGCTACTAACCGAGATCGATTTGGCCTGGCATCATCCATAAGAAGAAATTTTGGCTGTTACAGTGTAAAGAACTACAATAGGTCTGAAGATCTCCTCCCTCTGTTTTGCTTAGTCTCAAGTCCTCATGTACAGAATGGTTTGGCCATTCATATAGACATGAGCTAATACCATCACTTGCTTCCCCAAATTGCACGCTTTTGATCATTGATACAGGATTTTTCCGAGTAATTGTAAATCACATATTGTCAGGTTTTGTATTAAAGAGACTCACTCATCCATGATGAAAATGTCCTGTTCATTTCTTCTTCAAATAAGATGTTTTTGTGCCTTTGTATTTCGAGTTCCTCGGTAACCCTTTGCTAACGGAATAGAAGATGTTAGTCCAACGTCACATCTAATCTAATAAGATGAAGTCGGTTCCAAACTTCATTGTTGAAGTGAAATGGCATACACACACATGCTGCAGTTACTTCAGAACTTTAATGTTAAATATCTATTTTTATTTTATGTTATCTTGACTGACATTTCCAGTTTCTAAATGCTGATTTCATGATTTTTAAATGACTGGGACATTACAGGTTTCTACTAGGGTTGCATTTGCCCAGATTCTAAACAACTAATAGCCCTCTAGTCTACTGATTTGGCTGTTCGTGGAACATCACATTTTTTTTTAACAATTTAATCAATGTATGTAAATTTTTTTTTATTGCTTCCTACATAAAAAATACTGCTTTTCTTTCTTTGTCTCAAATGCTTATTTTTCTACATTTTTCATTATCTGCAGCAGCACCACCCTCAACAATGCCCATTATGTCTAAATCATAATTTAAAACAATAGTCTTCAATTCGAAGAATTTGTCATTTGTTAAGCCACCAGCATTCCAGAAAGAAATCTTAAAAACTCTTTCAGTCCTAGTCTTAAAAAAGGCTTTTTGATTCATTGTAGCTCAAAATACTTCTTATACCCTCAAAAAAGAAAAGCACTTATCACCAATTTTTCAACTTTACTTCATCAGAAAGGGCTACGTTAAGGCGATAATTTATCAGTTGTTTAGTTTAAACAGGCGGCACCACGTGAAGGTGACTGATGGTAAAGCAGCTGTAGGTAAAAGGTGGAATAGCTTGCTTAACAAAAGTGGTATAGTTCCCAGTTCCCTGCCTCGACCTGTTGGAGTTGCAGGCTTTCGTTTACTTACTGGACAGGACTACTTGCAAAGGCATTTGCATCCGAATTGGAGTAAAGGATTCTGTGCTTGGTGCCCTCTGTATAACCAGGGTGAAATGGATAGTGATCACCTCAGATACTGCCCTATTGTTTTACAGTTTTTTTGTAGACAATTCTACGGAGACCAATTTTAATTCTTTTTATGCTTCATCATCATTTTTAATGGTAGAGATGCCGAAGACAGGCGTAGGATAAAAAAAAATATTTTTCTACATTACTAACACACTTTATACATTCTTAAGTTTGTAAATGTGGTGATTTTCCATTTTAATCTTAATTTCATTTTTGCTGAAATGATTGTCTTTTATATGGCTACTTCATACTGCATTCATAATATTTGCTAATTATTTTGAAATTGGACTGCTCAATATATGTAGCTGTTTCAATTCCCCTAAAAACCACAGACATAGTTTTTTGAATTAGTTTACAGAAGCAGACAAGTATTTTCTTATAATTTTTAATGTTGAAAGGTCAACTTTTATAGTATTTGATTCAGGCAGGATTGAATATGTGCATTTTTTATTTACGTTTGTCTATTGCAGAACTGAAGTATAACTGTATATTGGGTGTATGTGTTGGAAGATAAGTTTTTATGTCAATTACCACTAAAAATATATTTTGATTTGAATTCTTTTAAAATCAATATGTTGTGTTTCTGACTACTTGATTGTAAAATAATTTAGGGAAATGTCCTTAATTTATGTACTTCTCAAAAGGGCCTACCTTTTTATTTAAGTACAAAATTTATGACTCCTAGTTACTTAATTGATCTTTCTTCTTTCCCATTGAGTTTTGGTAAGCAAGGATGAACTTCCAAATGTCTCTTTAGTGATTCTTCTCTATTATATCAATCCTCTTCCATGATAAACAATACTTGCCTTTCTTCTGTAACATCAAGTCAAGATCACAGCATTTATAACCATAACTTGCATCATACATTTGGTTACTATTTAATTGAGGATTTTTATTTTCATTGTACTGAAAGTCAATCAGTTTCAGTTTAAAAATTGCCAATTTTAGTTTTTAATTTGTTGAAATTATCTATCTTTTCATTTTTTTAATGTAACCTTAACATTGTTAGTTTGCTAACCCTCATGTTTGTTGTGTGCTTTTTTTCATGAGGGGGAAATATGAATTCTGGAGATAACTTTAGTCCTCCTTTTGGCCCATCATCATCGTGAAAAGTTGACTTTAATAAGTTCTCTTTTGTCGGTTGGTGATAAAACTCAAAGATTTTATTCCAGAATCTCAAAAGAAACTTGAAAAATGTTGCAATAAATATTTCTCTCACAAATTCTGTTCATCTCGTATATTGCAACATAAACCAACAGTAACAGTTGATTCACTTCCCTTTAAAATCGACATGAAGACATATTATAGATTGTATTATTTTGTGATAAATATAAAAGAATATTTTTTATTAATTTATGGAAATGATGTAATTAACTTTCTAAACTGGTAACACTGCATTATTTAATTAAATTATATTTCTTCTTGTTGCCTGAAACTAACTTTTTAATCTTGTATTCTAACAAATTTTTTTTCGAGTTTTGATCTTCATGTTATTTTAAATCCTTGTAATAAAGATTTTATTAAAAGACATTTTTCTTTAACTACTCAATCTGTACGATGTTATGAGCATAGAAAATGCTAACTAGTCAAGGAAGAAAACTTTTTACCACAGAAGTAAATCTTTTGAAGGCATGAAAATCATAACACCAATTGGATTATCTTGGCCCCAACAATTATTCTACATGTGCTGAGGATATGAAGTTCGATATTAATGAAAAAGAAAATTGTTGGTGGCTGGTAACAGTGACAGAGGTCAAATCCATGAATACTGCAACCAAACAATTATCGAACATTTTTCAAAGGATGGACGAAGTATTTTGTCTGATTCAGTGCCGATTTAAGCTCATTTCGGGCCATGGGCGTAGAAAAGCTACAGGCCATCTTGGCACTGGAGGAGCAAAATTTATAACCAGAAAATCTGGTTAAGTCTAGCCTACCCAGGCCCCTTGGCGCCTACCCCAAGCGCCCAATGGATAAACCAGCACTGGTTTGATTCTAATTAAGTATCAAAAAGATAACCATTTTTTGATCTCTGACACTATGATCTAAAATTAATATAGTCAAGATTACTTGAACATTTGAGAACACAAAATCATTGGATTACCAGATGATTTTTTTTCTTCATGCCATATTACCGATGGTGATGAAATTGATGCACAGGCTGCTATGCTCATCTAAGAAAATTTCTAAAAAACTGAAGAATGATCTGGAAAAAACCTAATCCAGATCGGTATACAAATTTTCAGCTCATTAGAATTCTTCCTAGTTAATACTATATTGTTCAAATTATTTACCATTTGTCCAAAGAATTTAAATTTGACAAAATACTTCAAGAATTACTAGAAGAATTGAAAATTAAAATAAAACCCAAAGAACTATTAAGTTATTGTCCTTCATTCAGGAAATCAGAAAAAGCTTTCCAAAATTGAAAAGAAATCTGTTATAGCTGTAGCAAACCTGGACAACTGATTGTTCTAAAACAAACAGATGGTTTTCAAAAATTTATTAAAAAAAAAACGGTTATTAAAAAACAATTCTTGCATCGAATGCACTTGACATAAAAATTTTCTGACAAGTGGTGTTTCAAATAGTAACTCTGTAAATCAAAGAAAAATAATTGAAAGTCACAGCTCAATTGTTCAAAAAGCTTTTAATTAATGAAAATCATATTACAATGTTTTCAAAATATCCATCATTGTCCTCAATCATACGTCATAGTCAGAGGAAGAAGTTACCGGATATTTTTTGTACACATTCATCACTGGTTATTTCTTCAAGTTGCTCAAATGTTTAGGGATATTTTTCTAAAAAAATCCTTAAAGAAAGAAATACATAGATTCAAATCTGGTCAGTACACTGGTCACTGTATTCCTTTCGTGTGAAGCATGGATTATTTAAAGGGATTATGTGGTTATCAAAATATTACTCTTAAGAAAGTGAAAACTCCAGCAGCCCGCAGTATACTTGCACCGTATTGTGTGAGCAGGGATGTCATGAATCATTCAACCAAATCATTTTTAATGGCCACAGAATCATGCAAAATTTTGAACATATTGTTTTGAAGTAGCTGTATCACATAGAAAAAGGGTTCAAGCATACCTCTACTGCCTATCTCAAACAATTGAGCATATATTTACATTTTGAATTAAAATGTAATAAGATTAGGATAACTATTATAAAAGGCGAGAAAGGAGAGTTTTTCCGTTTATTTCCTGTACAGATGGAACGTTTTTTTGCTTGATCATTTTAAATGAAAGGATTGTGCATTTAATATTAAAATCCTCCATGTGTGTTGTTTGATTCGCAGCAGTGTTCTCCTTGCAAGAAGGTTGGGTTTTACAGGCAAAATTCGCTTTCCAGCATGGGCTTGAAAAATAAGATCATAGAACAGTTGAGAGTGGGGTTATCGTATTGATCCCACGTAAATTAGCAACAATATACTTTTATTTTATGAGATTTTAATGGAAGTAAATGATTATATACAATACTACTAGTTGTTTAATGTAGTAGTTGGGGCAAAAGCCGAAGAATAATGGGTTTGTGTGCTCAGTTCAATCCTTAATCCAATGATCAGTCCTTGTTTCAGTTTTTCAAATATTTATTATGGCAATACTAACTTATTTCACAGCATGAACACAACATTGAATACTCATAAAAAAAATTTCATTTTGTGGGTAGGCACATCTCCGATTTCGAATCTGCTCAATTGGCCAAATTATCTTACAAACTAATTGAATTCCCCATCGACTAGGGAAGGTTCATGCAAATTTCTCTTTAGAAATTACTGTGGAGCAAGTTGCCCCAATAGTATATTTGAGAAAATTTGTTTTTGATATAAAAATTGTTTTAACATTGATTTGTGTATATATTTTGAGGAAAATTTTGTTGGTATCGATTAATTTTTTGAAATTGTATTATTTTTTTTCAAGTTATAACAATAATACAGAATTTTTCTGTGCTAATAATTGATGCAATAATAAGAAAGTTACAGACTAAAAAAATTTTTCCATGGTGTGTGTGTATGCATATAGGTTTACAGAGAGAAATTGCTACTGTGGATTATGAAGGGTAAAATCTAGTGCATGTACCTATTGTTTGTTTATTTTGTATTATGATTTTATGAAGTGCAGTATTGATATTATATAAATAGTTTGAGATGTAAAATAATGAATAATTTGTAGAGTGATTTATTGAATTTATCAATGATTCTATCTTTAAGTTAATCTGGTATTGAGTATTATTTTGTTCAATTTAGTATATAAAGCCACAGTCATGTCATTTCTATGGAAAGGGAAGAAAGTTGTGATTTAATTGACAATCATAGAGTATTGGAATATTTGCAGGGGGCGGCTGGTCTCTAAGTAATAGAGATCAGAAATTTAATCCTATAGAGTCAGGTGTTCGCTGACCATGAGTACTAGTCTATTAGAGTTAAAGTTAAGAGTTAATTATATTGAAGACAGGCTGGAAGATGAAGCCAAAGTAAAGGGACGTGTCAATTGAGAATTTGAGTTGAAAAGGCTCAGACTGTTTAGAATCGCGGGAGATGATGAGGTCTTTTGAGAATCTGTGTGAGTTCTCAGGCAAAGATAGAACCAAAGGTCTTACCCAATTTTGACCCTGAGGGGGACAATTTAAATTTATCCTTGATGTTGTAAAATTTTGAAAGGACAAAATATGTGAGGGTCTCATCTAGTTGAAGCTTTACTCGATGACAGCTAAGTTGGTGGCTAGGGAACCACAGAAGGGACAAATTTCAAGATTATACATATATTCGCGGAACACTACCCAAAAGATTTGAACTAATGGCTGAAGCATTTATAAAATGTTTTTCAACTGTGTAAGAGACCAAACTCTACATGGAAGGATTTTTATTTTGTTTTTTTAAATGAACTAGGTGTATCAAGCTTTGAGCAGTTACAAAACTTGGTTATCTCAGATGAAACATGGGTGTTTTCCTAGAGAGCATTATTTGGGTGAATGGGAAAAATTGATTGTACTTGCAGACCTTGCAGAAAACTGGATGCTAGTGACAGTGCCGATATAACCTCATTTCAGGACATAGGTGCAAAAGATATAAGAGCTTTGCACTAGCGGATCGAAATTTATAACCAGAAAATTTAATTAAGTACAGCTTGTCCAGACCCTTCTGGACAAGCTGGACTTCTGCCCGGTACTGGTTGATGAAAACGTTAAAAGTTCCTCACCTAGGGATCATGAAAAGGTGACCAAACCATGGGATGTAATAAAGGCTTTTAATTTATTACCAAAAAGTTAAAATTCAAGTCATTTTAAGTTTGTAAAGGATGAAATGGCTCCTTTTTAAAGTGTTATGGATGTGGTAAATCAGGAGTATTCAAAGCTAAGTGTCTTGTGTGTTCTCCGGTGAAGAAAGAAGTAACATCAGACAATATCTTAGCCTACTCAGTATTCTCCACAAATTCTCTGGTTACAATGACTGATATGTTATTTGTGGACGTATGGGAAGAGTGTGTATAAATACTGGTTCCTCACATATTGTTGCTGGAGAAAGAATGTGTACAAGGTTTTTCAAGAACACAGATTTCCCAATGAAGGAAATAAAGTTAATAAATTTAGCTGTGATTGTCGACAATCTGTTATTGATTGCTATAAAACAAAGACAATTGTTTGGCTATAATATTGTGAAGTGTTAACAGATTTTATTATCCTTCCAAAAAGCAACTGTAAAAATAACTCTTCTTGTCACAAAAAATTTCTCAGAATCTGCAGGTGTTCTTGACGTGAAGAACATTTAGTTTTTTTGTGACAACCCTCATCACAAGTTTCCATTTGGAAAGCTGGAGCCAATTCTTGATGGCCCTGTGGGAAGGGATGATGCTATAGTTAATTCTTGTTCCTTGCTAGCAGGGAAAGCAGTCAGTTAGGATCAAAAGAAATGTTTGAATAGTTTGCTTAACAGGTATAAGATCTTTAGTCCTGGGGAGAGGCAACTCCTTACATAGATCATCACATTATCACAGATAATCCCCCTCCTGTGGGCTCTTTCTTACAAGCTGTTCCTTGCTGAAAATTAACCTTTGAGGAACTAGTATGCAGATTAACATCTAAAGTCTGCTTCTGCATACAAGCCTAGAGATTTTGTATGGGTTGTTTCACCCAGTTAGCAAAACCAAAATAAGAATAAGTTCAGAATTGGCATATTGGACCGTATGTGATTCTCTCGCATAGATCTCCTACATCATATGAGATTGCCAATCGTGATAAACTAGATGTTCTGAGTGTTTATCACTCCTCTTAACTCCCCATCAGGGACCTCTCCAAATTTTTTTTGGCTCAGACTATCTGACAAGTTTTCCAGCTTCTGGCAGACCCCTGCTAACCTATTATTAAACTTCTTAAAATTCATGAACTTTAGATGTGCTTTTGACAGCTGGTATAGTGTTACTTACATTAAAAGATTTTAGTTTCTAATTGTAGTGAAATGTAGAATGAAAAACTTTAAAAAAAGATACATGTTATTTTTAAACGTGTATTAGTTAAAATTTAGTACCTGTTACATAAAATAACTCAGCAAAAAACAAATTCTTTTAATGGGAGGAATGCTTTAATAACAAATTTTCAGAATTTGACACCAATTTAGTTAGATTTAATCTTAAATATATCTTCGATTAGTAATGTCTAGTCCTTTTTTTTTTTTTTTTTTTTTTGAGATTGGCAACCACACTGAAGCCCCATTCTATTAAGTATAAGGATGGAAAAGCAACTAAAAACTTTCTTGTGATATTCCATAATACGGGATGTGTAACAGATGCCTTTTTGAAGCCCGAATTTGCGATTGTTTAATGCGATTGTTTTTAGAAATTAGAAATTTATTAATAATTTAATTTGTTAATGTTAAATTTGCAAGTCATATTTCAAGTAATTTTCAAAAAATTGTAAACAAAATTAAGGGTATCCGATTTTTTAAATTACCGGGTCTAGGAGAGGACAGCGTGAGAAAGAGATACAGAACGACTGGAACATTCTGTCTGTGAAAACGTGCTCAAATTGACTCATTTTGCGGGGGGAAAAGTATCATTGTTTTGTATAAAAAAAACATGCCCTGTTGAAGTAAATTGTCCAACTGATTCCAGAATTATATTTTGTCTGATTTCAGTATGAAAGGAAGGATGTGGAAGATTTAAAAACGACACAAATGTCAGAAATCTCCCCCCCCCCCTTACCGTCCTTTGAAGCTTCTTCAGGATGGATAACATTACAATGAGAGGCCAATCATTCACTTTAAAGTTTTTAATTATTATTTTTTTGACGAATTGTATTTTTAGAATTTAAATGGTCAAAAGGGATTCTTTGGATTATTTCCCCTCTTTTGTACCTTCATCGCGTTTCTAAGTTCAGTGGTTTGAGAGAAGTAGCCTTACATAAATATATATGTTAGTTTTACTCTCCATTTTTAATATTATAGATATACAGACATATATTTTTATACTGCAATAAAGTATTATGTTAGTAAAAGGGTAGCATGTAGATTATTACATTAATCGAAAGCCCAAATTAGAATTCACGAGCTGCTTAAATGAGATCCACTATTGTCGCCCCTCCCCCCATTTATTTTTTGGCTGACACAGACCCCTTGCAGGCCGTCGTGGACCTCTGGGGGTCAATACAAACTGCTTAAAGAGTCATTGTTTTACACTAGGCCTGTCAAATTCATTTGATATCACAGGCCACATGAACTATTTTATATTAAGTTGAGGGCTGCATGTTTTCAATGTTCAAAAAAAATAATAAAGCAGGATTTTTAGAACGATTATATTCTTATCTATAAAACTCAATGTATTATACATACATAATCGATTAATATTTCCTTTTATTTTTAAAACTATGCATGTTTTATTTTGTTTTATAAAAACAAAACAAATAAAAGTTATAATATGAAATGCACTTTAATATTTCTTCTAGAAGATATTTGACATCATTTGTTTTCTCTCAATGCAAGTCATCAAAACTTGGTTAAACATATTGATCTGATATAATTTTTAAAAAATGATAATAAATGTTTATCATTTAATCTTGACTTTTCTGAATTTTTGTTATTTTTTATTAAAGAAAAAAAAGTTTCTCGGATAAATAAATGCTTCCAAACATAGCCATTCATTATACGCGTAACAATTGATAATATTTTAAGAAGCTGATCTGTTGTTGTTTCTAATCCTTCAGAGATCTAGCGGCAGCTAGATCAGATCCATGATACCGTGAACTCTAGTGAAGTCAATTACCAGTAGAGGACTTTCATAAACATCTGCCTGAGCGAACCCCAAGCAATCCAGGATATGAACGGGGGATTCCGGCTTCAGATTGCATTTCTTGCACAATGAAAAGACTTTGCATCCAGAGTCAAATGTCATGTTTTTTAAATGTCCACTTATGAGTCTTGAGATGGCCGTTTGATCATTTCTGTCACCTCTAAATTCTAATGCTTCACCCGGGGTCTTCCTGCTGAACCAAGGATGGGCGGGAGGGGTGAGCCAGTCTTGTCTGACTGCCTTTTTCTTTATAGAGAAAATTTCTTTATATGTTAATTTGTAGTCCCGGTTGAGAGGCTCAGAACAACCTCTTTTAGTCAAGATGTCTGCAACATCGTTCCCTTGGATGTTAACACATGGGAGGGAATCCACTGAAAATGGACTTCCCTTCCCTTGGCTAGATTTCTAAGATGGGTTATAATTTGTATGCCCACGAAGTCGCATATATTGCTCCAGTCCTGTAGATAATGAATTGAGCTCCGACTGTCAGTAAGGACCCAAATGTTATTAGAATTAGTGCCGTCAAGGATGGCCTTTAATCCTTCATTTATGGCAATTAGTTCGCTTCTGAATACCAAACAGTTTTCCGGGTTGCGTCTAGAAAGCTGGACCGAAAGACTTTTTATAAAGACACTACTTCCAGCGTTGTTCAAATCGTCTTTACTGCCATCTGTATAAATCAAAAAGGAATCACTCGGAATGCCTTTTATGAATTCCAGAGCCAACTGTCTTAGGTAATCGGGAGCATCTGAGTTCTTGTTCGTGATGGACATAAGTTTAGTATGAAAGTAAACTCCGGGTAGGCCATCAATAGGGTTCACACAAGATCCTAGAGAAGATCGCTCTACAGAATGGGAAATTATCTTCATATTGTCAGCCAAACTGAATGGGCTATTCTTCTTTAATCTTTGGCAATTTATCCACTTGCACAAATATTCAGATGTTCGATTTTGATTTTCATAGCTTCTTAATTTGTTGAAATATTTAACCAAATTTGAGTTTCTAACAAGACCGAGTGGTGGAAGATTTGCCTCATAAAGTACTATGTCGTTCGGGCAGCTACTTTTCAAGCCTGTTATGATGCGAGCTGCACTTAATTGAACCCTCTCTAATTTGATGAGATTAGTTGAGGAGGCACTGAAATATACAGGGAACCCATACTCAAGGATTGGCCTGATGAGAGCGATATACGTTGCCCTGAGTGTTTTTACATCAGCACCCCAGTTTCTTCCAGAGATGTACTTAAGAATATTCAGTCTCTTGTGACTCTTGACCAAATTTAGTATGTGCCCATTGCACGTGATCTGATCCAAAACGAAACCCAAGTACTTTGGGTGTTTGACATAAGAGGCTGGTTATTGAAGAGAACTTGGAGGGCGATAAGAGTACAGATGTCTATTTGTGGTAAAGAACCCTGTGTATGATTTAGAGACGTTAAAAACCAACTTGTTTTCAATTGCAAAGTTTCTCGCATCAATTAACGTTGAATTTAGAGTAGATTCTATGAGGTTCACATCAGAATCGGAGCACCACAGGATGATGTCATCAGCAAACATTCCAACCTCACACCCACCATCAGATATTATCTTTTCGATCCTGGCCAAATACAATGAAAACAAGATTGGGCTCAGTACGGATCCCTGAGGAACGCCTTGATGTGTTCTGTAGCAACTGGATAGGGCATCTTTGTGTTTAACACGAATAAGTCTATCTCTTAAGAAATCAGCTATCCATGAAAGAGCCATGCCTTCGATTCCAAATTTATCATGAAGTTTTATGATTAGTAAATTCCACCAGGGACTCTATCAAAAGCCTTGGAGAGATCCAGAAATACAGCAGCGGTGTATTTGGTTGGTTTGTTGTTTTGGGCGTCTCTGACTCTTTGGCATAAATACAAAACTTGATCAGTAGTGCAGTGTCCTCTCCGGTAAGCAAATTGTTCTTTTGGTAAAAGATTTTTGGATGCGAGATGAAAGGTAAGTCTAGTTAGAATCATCTTCTCCATAACTTTGCAGGGAATACTAGTTAAGGCAACAGGTCTATAACCTTCAGGAGCGGTTACTTTTTTGTCAGGTTTCTGTATTGGTATGATGGTTGCCTTTTTCCAGTTCCTGGGGAGTCTACCTTTGTTCCAAGAGAGATTAATAATGTCAAGCAGTCTCTGTAGAGCCATCTCACCAAGATGTGTAATCATCTGTCCATAGATGCCATCTGGGCCTGGAGATTTAGAAATATTTAAATCTCTACTTGCATGTTCTAATTCTTGCAGAGAGAAAGCATAATTGAATAAGGGATTCCCTACCTTGATTGTGCAGTGTCCATGTGCTAAGTTTCTTGCTCTGCGCTCAGTGGCTCTATCTTGGGGAGTAAAGGACAGTTTACTTATACTCTTGTAGTGTAGCCCCAGTATGTCAGTGGCTTCTTTATTATTATGGGGAGTGCTTCCATCCTGGGCCAGAATGGTATTGCATTTCTCAGTTTGAGCTTGACTCTTGTCAATACCCTTGACCAGCTTCCACAGTTTAGAGTCGGGCGATCTAGAGTCAAGGGAAGCACACAATTCGCTCCATTTCTGCCTCTTAAAAAGTGCGTACTTTCTTTTAATCTGTGCGTTGACTTTATTCAATTCAGCCTTGTTAGATGCTGTATGATTGACAGATAAGAGATTCGACAATTCTTCTCTCTTTTTCAAACGGGGTTTCAAGGTATCAGAATTGTGAGAGAAAAATGGGGTGTACTTTAAGATCTTGCCCCGAGGGACCGACTGTTTTGCAGCACTAAATATTATATTTACAAAATTGGTCCAATTTTCATTGATGTTATCCGATAAGGGTGAGTTTTCACTCCAGAATTTGTGAGATCTTTGTACTTCTTCCAGTCAGTTTTTCTGAAATTCCAGTGTTTCCTTTTATCTGTAAGTATCTTTTGTTTTATGCCCACTTCAATAAGGATGGGATTGTGATCGCTTCCTATATTGTTTAAAACAGTCCATCTGCAGTGGGGGTAAATATCTGGACTGACGATGGAAATGTCTAAAGCAGTGATTCCCAAAGTGGTCTATATGGACCCCCAGGGGTCTATGATGATCTGTAAGGGGTCCGCGACAGTAAAATAATAATTTGGGGGTCCATGAGGTGTAAATGGGGGTCTACGATTGTGGCTCTCATAAAACCAGATTGTGAATAATATTAAAAGGAAATTTAATCAAGTGGAAACTAGACTTACCTATTTAACAGATTTATTTACTAAATTTAATGAAGTTTATTTACAGTTACAAGGCAACAGCATATATATAAATGTGTCATTAGGACCACATTTCATGCAACCTTTCTTGCCAGAATCAAGGGAAAGGAGCATAATTTTGGACGTAACCAACATTTAAATGCCCTTTTTGTAGATTTTGAAACTAGGTCTGAGAATGTTTTGACTATCGTAGTAGCACAGAAGACAAATTCATATGGTCACTTTGAAAAAAAATATATCATATTATAAGAATTAAGCCCTAGGAATATGCACTAACAAAGATCTTAAAGTAAAGTTTAGAAACGATGTCAACAATTTTAGCTTTAAAAAGGTATACCTGTTTTTAATTCCATATTATGGAATATCTTGAGAAAGCTTTTAGTTGTTTTTTCGATGAGAAGGTGCCTTTGCCAATCTCCAAAACAAAAGAAAAGAAAATACTGGACACCATTAACCGAGGGGATATTTAAGGTTAAAACCTGATAAGAGAGAGAGAGAGAGAGATTGATGTCAAATGTTGAAAGTTTATTATCGTATCTCAGGATTTCTCCCTCCCTCAAAAAGCACTTGTTTGTTGCATAGTGACTTTATGTAACAGTTATTTTATGCATTAGTTAAATTTTAATTTAATTAACTAACTAATAAAATTAACTAACATGTGTTTTCTTAAATTTTAAAATCTTCTATACTTCACTACAGTTAAAAATTTTAATCTTTTAAAGTAAATAGCTCAGTACCTGCTGTCAAAAACACATTTAAGTTGATAAATTTGCACAAATTTAATATTAGGAAAGTAGGGGGTCTACCCCAAACCGAAAAACCTGCCAAGGGGTCTATGGGGCTGAAAAGTTTGGGTACTTATGGTCTAAAGCTTCCTTGGTGTTGTAGCTATAGGACAAATGCGTGGGGGAACCATCATTGAGGAACATAAAACCTCTGTCATCCACAAGGTTAAATAGTTCATTTCCTTTTGGATTACTATTAGAGCAACTCCAGTTGGGATGCTTAGCGTTCAGATCACCCAGAAAAATTGTATTATTGTCAGACCATTGGAGCAAACTATCAGGCAGATTTGAAGAGTCAGGTGGATAGTACACCTGATCTACTGATGAATATATATAAAAATCTAGAGTTTCAACTTCGAAGCATTTTTGCTTCAGCAAAGAATCACAATAGATTTCAATTAATTCAATTTGTAAGTTTTCATCAACAATTTCAATATCGATAGATGGAGCTGAAGTTAAAAAATGAAATTGTAATTCAAAATTTTTAAAATTTAGAAAATATTCGATCGAATTCCATTTCTAACAATTTAATTTGGTGAGGATATTCTGTAAATTTTAATTTAAGTGATTTAATCAATAGATTTTGAAAGCTTTCAAAGTGAGATGTTTTCTCTTTCTGTTTGTAATAATTTTTGTTTGATAGCGTTAATATCATATAGCATTTTAACAAAAAGATTTCTGCCTTGAAGCTTAAGTTTACTTGCAAGATCAACTGAGAAAGCCAGGGGTTTTCTTAATTGGTAAATCTTCATCTTTTTCATCTTTCTCATCTTTTAACTCAGCACATTCACAATTTTTCTTTGTTTCCAAGAAAATAATGATTTCATCCAGAAAATTCAAAAATCATTTTAACTCTTTCTGATTCGAAATCCATTCAACTTTCATATAATATGGCTGACCGATAAATTCACATTCTTTATATCTTCCAGAAATGAAGCAAATCGATTATGTTAAAGTCTACATGCTCGAATATAATTAACAATTTTACTGACTACTTTAAAACATATCCAACATATCATAGTTCATGCCCAAGAACAGTACTTGCTATGAAATAATACAATAAAAATGTTTAAATTTATTATTACCATGCTGTTTGCTTGTTTCTTTTAATCTCGCTGCTCCTTTAATAATACTGTTGGCATATACTAAATTAAATGCCCATAAAACGCCAACGAGTTATTAAAACTCATTAGTAGTTAAAAGCATTTAGCTGAGTATTTATGGCAGGGCAGCATTTTTGCTGAAGTAAGAGATGGCTAAAAAGAAAAACACATCATTCACAGTGCACAATAAGTGGTCAAAAAAGGAACAAACGTCATTAAGAAATAAACTCTTTTTATTTCAGCTAAACGATAAAAATAATTAAATCAAATAGTAATTTTAAAAAAAGAAAAAGTTACTTACAAAAAAAGAAATTGTGGTAGCTCTTTAATTGTTAAAAGAAAGACAAAATAAAATAATTATTTACCCATTCCCTTTCTGATACAATTCAAGTTTTACGAAGCAGCTCTGATGCTATTCCCGTCCAAAAAAAAAAAGAGAGTTATTCGAATTTTTCTAAAACACCTGTTCAGCTAACGTAAGAATGACATCATCAACGTATGATGTCATTCCTCCCGATATTTGAATAAAAATACTTTGCATAACTGAAAACCTTTTTTTTTTAAACTCCACTTATCGGCGGCAAACTAAAATATCCTTTTAATGTTAAAATTAATTAAAAAATGCTAAAGTAAATGAAGATAAATATGTATATTGGAGAAAGAAAATATATTATGGCCAAAGATAAGAATATTTAGGGTAAGTAGTGCTAACAAATGCCCCCCCCCCTCTTATCTATCCGACCATAAAAATAGAACATGAAATAAAGAGTCCCATTTACAAAATATTTCATACGTAATATAGCCCTTGATAATAAAACAGAATTTATGAATTTACCAAATTCAAATATACATAGAAAATTCAACATTTTTACGAGTAAATACAGAAAACCTTATCTTCAGGTTTACAAAATAAAATTCTTGACATATCTTCACTAATACAATCTGAAAACAGATTTAAATGTATAAAGTCTAAAAAAAAAATGATTCGATGAATCCATAGTTCAAAATTTTAATCATAAGATTAAAGAGTAGCTTATATATATATAACCAAAGTTCATTTCCTTATGCAATTAATAGTTCTAATGCATATTACTCTTACAAAAGCACATACAAATAACATACAATGAACATTTCAACAGTGGTAAAATACACTAAAATAAAATATATATATATACATACTATGAGGTACCTCTTAACTAAAAAAAATAATGCAATTTAAATAAGCATATATTAAAATATAATTATCCTTTTAATTGCTGTGGCCATAGACTTTCACACTGTTTTAGTACCTATAACATATAAGATTTTACAGAAATTACAATATTTAAATAAGCATAGAGAGGACAAACATTAAAGGATTAAATACATATTTTACATTTCATTTTCAGTAAAAAAGTGTTATGAACTTCCTCAGTTCAGTTTTTGTAAGAGATTTGGTGAAGATATCAGCCAAGTTATCCTTACTACGGACAAATTCTAGTTCAAAAATGTCTTTATAGATTAAATCTCTAGACATCTATATGTTTGCTACGATAGTTTTCAATGGGTGACCTTACAAAATCAATAGTGGCTCGATTGTCAAAATGTAAAATAGATTTAATTTTTTGACCAGTGATAATGTTCCTCTCAAAGCATTCACCTAACACTCTATCGAACCACAACAATTCCTTGGTAGCTTCAGTCATGGCGATAAATTCCGCCTCCATGGTCGAAAGACTTACACTTTTTTCCTTAAAGGTTCTCCAAGCAATGGGAGGATTATCTAATAACACTAATTGACCACCTAAAGAAGTACAGTCATCTCTGTTCGCTGCAAAATCAGCATCAGAATATGTAATAAGACGAGCTTTTGAACAAGAAAGTCTCAATTTAAAGCCTCTCGACTGACTAACATAACCTAATAATTTTAATAGGCCGGTCCAATGTAACATTCCAGGATTAGTCTGGAATTGACTAAAAATATTAACAGAGCATAGCTAATATCTGGTCGAGTACGGTTTGCTATGAAAGATAAACATTCCAAGACACTACGATAAGGCAGTTTAGCCATTTCCGCAATTTCTTGTTCGGACTGTGGACAACTAAGTTTAGAGTAAATGCACCCTTTACTAATGGGGAGTGAAGAAATAGGAAATTTAAAATTTTTAAACCTATCACACACTTCTTCAATATAGGATTTTTGATGAATTACTAGGCAACCATTTTCTTCCTCAAATTCAACCCCTAGTAACTTCTGGGTTTTACCTAGTACTTTTAAATCAAAATGTCCTTTTAAAAATTTTACCACTTTATCTATTACAATTCTATTTCGTCCGAAACAAACAATATCATCAACATACAAAGTCAATACAAGGTCAGAGTTAAAAACATATGTGCAGTTACACCAGTCAAGCTTTTTAAAATGTAAACGGGTCAATACTTCGTGCAACTCGTAAAACCACAGATGCCCACTCTGGTGGAGTCCATACAGAGCACGATCTAACCGGCAATATAAATTATCTTTGCCTTGTTCTTTGAATCCCTGGGGTTATTCCATATAAATTACTTCTTTCAACGGTGCATAAAGATAGGCACCAACAATATCCATTTGTAAATGGGTCCAGCCTAGGTATGATATCAAGAGTGAAAATAAAAGTCTTATACCAAAATTCACTACAGGACTAAACGTTTCCTCGTAGGATTCTATTTTCACCTGCTTGAACCCTTGTGCCACTAATCTAGCTTTGAAACGTACTATTTCGCCATTTTTGTTTCTTCTTACAGTGTAAACCCATCTGCACCCAATGGGATTTTTAACTTCTGGTAGTTTTTCTAAATGCCATACTCCCCTGTTATGCATGGTTTCAATTTCGCTTGACATGGCTTTCTCCCATTCTTCTCTTTGCTCGGATTTCATAGCCTGTTTATATGTTTTGGGGATTTTCAGGTCATTTAGTCATGTTTGACTAAGACTTGAACTTGCGACCCCCTTCGAACCATCTATAATCCCGTGGAATGTATCGGATTGTGAAAAAGTTAAAAAAATATCAGAATCAAATGTTAAATTGTGATCTTTACAATATTTTTTCGATGTCTTTGAGAGTCCTTAATCTTTTAGTACATCCTTCCTGGTAATAGTAGACATCCGTACGGCTACCATCTGGTCTAGGAACAAGTTTCCTTAACCAGTTAACAGTTTTGGTGCTTGGTTTATGAGTATCTGGTGAGTCCTCATCAGTTTCATCTTCAGATGATTCGGGTGTAGCTACAGAGGACTTATCAGATGCATCCTTTACGATGCGTTCGTGTCTCGAAACCTCACCAGGGAATGGTTCAAATGGCTCAAACTTCAGATACACGGGCTCCAGCACTGCTCCCACTGTGTGGCTTTTTGAAATGGAATCGACTCTTCAAAAGAAACATTTTTAGTTTCTACAACTTTATTCCATTCAGGAATCCAGATACTGTAACCCCCTCGTCGGAAAGCATAACCGATATCTGACCTTTCACAGCCCTGGGGGCAAGCTTAGATCGTTTTTGTTTAGGAATTCCTACATATGCTGTGCAACCAAATGGTTTCAAATGTCTTACAGACGGTTTATTACCTGAAATAGTTTCAAATGGTGTTTTCGTTTGTCCCTTATGACAAACACGATTAAAAGTATATGTAAAATGAAGCATAGCTTCAGGCCAAAATTCGTGACTCATTCCACTTTCACTTAACAATGTTCTGGCTCCAGCGGCAACAGTTGATTGTACCGTTCGGCCACCCCGTTTTGTTCAGGCGAATATGTGTTGGTTAATTCCACATGTATTCCCTTACTACTAAAATAAGTTCAAACCTTTTATTATCAAATTCACTACCGTTATCCGACCGGAAGTGTTTTACTTTTAAATCAAGGAAATTCTCAACGCGTGTGATATGTCGCCTAACAACTTCAAACACTTCGGATTTTCCCTTAATGGGTATACAGCTGCTTTTCTTGAAAAATCATCAATGATAGATAAAAAAATATTTCTCGCCCATCCTACCAATCTTGTTACATGGTCCCCAGGCATCCCCGTAAAGTAATTCAAGTGGTCTGCTCGATCTAATCCCTTCCTGTCTCTTGAATGATACTCTACGTTGTTTGTTCAGCTGGCATGGCTCACATTTTAACTCAAATTTTTTAAAATTAGGTAGCTCTCTAGCACCGTTCTCTTTAACTGTTCGTGATATACTGATGGACTGACATGTGCCAGTCGTTTATGCCAGAATTCCAACTTTTTATCCATAAGTGCAGATGCTTCAAAAGTTATTCTCTTTCGAGGCCCAAGAACTTTAGAGTAAAGATGGTAAACACCGTTTTTTAAATATGCAGAAAATAAAACTTTGCCATCTCCACCTCACCTCTACCTCTACAATTACAGAAAGATATACCCTTTTTATCCAATTGAGGACCAGATATAAGGTTTCTTCTCAATTTAGGAGAATATATTACATTAGTTAAAATTATAGTCATTGAACCAAATTTTAGTTAACAGTTCCTCTCCCCTCAATGGGAGTATTTACACCTTCAATGGCAACAGACATTTCTTCATTTGTTAGTAGGATAGAATTCATCAAAATAATCTCTGTTTCTACAAAAATGGTGAGAGGCTGCTGTATCAAAAAACCCAGTCAGCACTCTCATCCACAATGTTTAGACTAGTAGTTATAAAATTAGAGTATTTACCTGCCTCAGGACTTATGTCTCTGTGGTGGAAGTTATTACGTTGATTAGGAGTCTGGTTGTTCCGGGATTGTCTCTGTCTGGTAGGTGACTGGCATCTTTTTTCCATGTTGATAGGATCCTTTAACATTCCTAGGAGTGAAATGGCGTCTCGGTGATCTGTAGGAATTGTTCATTGTAGTCCGTCTCGACGTCAGCTCGGACAGTTGTTTTTCAGGTGATCTGGACTCTTGCACTGATAACAAGTCTTTATGCTCCTTTTCTTTGACTCCATTCTGGTAGACTGGGCAGCAATTTCTTTATTCATGTCATATTTCTCAATTTCAGTCTTGCTTCTTCAGCTACTAATTCGGCAACAACATCTTTATAGACAAACTTCACATCGTCTAATCGAAGGATGGTTTGGACTATGGAGTCGAATTGAGAGGCAGATATCTTAGTAATTGGAAAGTGACATATCTTTCACTAAAATCTTCATCTAAATCTCGTAATTGTTCGTATATTCTCAGTAATCTTGTTGAAAATAGGCTAATGGACTCTTC
>BMAO01007281.1:0-38372 GCA_019973975.1 Trichonephila clavata
GACAGTTTCACAAATTCGGTCGAAGGTGAAACAACTGAAAGGGACTATCGTCTACAGAAAGAAAAATTAAATCTTTCTGGCTCTGCTGGAGCAATTAAATTCAAATCTTTCTGGAGATGGATAGAATTCTTTCTTCCAAGGACTCTACCTGTCCAAGTGAAATCCTGGAAACAGAAATATCAGGATTCAATTTGAGCAGTAAGTAACTTTATAAATTTCTATCGTTTAATAAAAATACCTGATCAGAATAGCATTTCCAATGATAGGATTTTTGTTTTTATACATGTATTGGGTACACGTATGAATATATATGGAACTAGTTTGATATCCGGGGCAAGGCGCCAAACGCTGTTCGGCGTGATAAAGAATCACGCCAAGCAGCGCATGCCGTTGGAATAAAATTCAAGATGGCGGCCTAGCGGTAGGACTCGTCAGGAAAATAATTTTTAAGAACTGTTTAGAAAAATTAAAATCGATTACAAATGAAGAATTTAGGAATAGATTGAGACTAACCAAGATCAATAAATAATTAATATAATATTATTAAAAAATTATATTTACTAATAGTAACATTATGCAGTATATAATAATCTTGTAATATAATGTTATAGAAATTATTATATATATATTATATACTAAATAGTAAATTATTAGATATTCATATGGTATTACTTTTTATCATTTTATATAATAATAATCATGTAATATAGTTTAATAGATTTTATAAAAAAGAATAATCATCCTATTGTAATATAATAAGAATCGTACAGATATAAGAATACTTATTTAACATAATTATAAGAAACAAAATAATAAATTAAATAAATAACACATGTTTAATAATATTTATAAAATAACAATTTTTACCAATAACGTATTCTATGATTATTACACATTCTAATTATTGTATTTTTGTATTATTAATAAAATAATTACATATATATATTAAAATTGATAATGAATAGCAACTAAAAAAGTACCGAAAGCTTGCTATGTTTCAAAAACTGCAAAATTTCTTCAACGAATTTCATCGAACAAGAAACGGAAAAAAAAACATTTTTAAAAAGTAAAATAAACGTGAAAATAAACGATATATAGAAATAATTAAAAATATAACACTCATTCTTTTAAAAAAAATATCCTAGTTCTCACCAATGATATTAGAAATATCCATATTCGAAAATAGCATTAAATTAAACAGAAGACTGAAATATATTTGATTCGGCATTGCAATGAAAATGGTTTAAATTGTGAAAGAAATCGAAAATAAAATCGTCTGAAATTAATAGGATTACCGCGGGAACAGAACTAATAAAAATTATTTCTAATATACGTTATCTCCATGGCAACCACATCGGCAGACGATAAAAATATCAAGGTAACTATATTGTAACGTTATCGCCCATCTTGGCGAACATAAACAACAACTTGGCGTGATGCCCCGTGATATCAAACTAGCAGGTAAAAAAGAATAAAAATGGTGAAATATTAGCTGAGTTCAACTGACAGATTTTTAACAAATTTTTGCATACCCTGTACTGAAAAAGTTATGTTTAAAATATTTTTTAAATATTTATATTTTTATTTTAAAAACTTATGATTTTTGCGATTTCTTTTATAAAGATACATGGAACTTGGAGGACAGGATGTTTGAAGATACCCTAGAGGTATAAAAACATCTTACAGAATTAGAAAGGTAATTACTAATTTCTTTTTTGTATACTTTTATCTCTATAAATTCTGATGTTTATTGCAGGTTATCTTTAAAATACAATTCCTTGGATTTGAGAGAGATATCTTTTAAAGATAGTTGTTAGTAAAGGAGTGTGACATGAATAATGATATATTTGTTGCATTTCTTATTAGTACTTAGTAGATAGAAGGGCTTTTAGCTTTTCAAACTTTATTTTTCTCAATAAAACTGAAACCATATTACATCTTATGCACATAATTCAGTCCATTTTTGTACATAATTTTAAACTGTTCATATTTATATATTTTTGTGTGTTTCCTTCATTAGTTCCGAGATTGAACCTGTTACACCATCTAATTCAAGATGCCAACAGGAAATCTTTTTGGAAACACCATCCAGACAAGGTAACTTTGTATTCGTATTTTTCATTTTGTTCTCCTTATGATTAAAGTATTAAGTAATTTTTGGAAATATTAAGTTTCCTAAACTTAACAATACTATCATATATTTTATCTATTCTCTCATATATATCTGTGTGAGATATAGATGTTTTTAAGTTATATGCATAAATGACTGAATGGTATTTTATTTTAATGCTTTAATTTTTTTACAGCAGCAGCAGGCAAAGTAAGAAGAAAAAAGAAACCTATCCAGGAAATTGTAGAGGAATGTATGGGGAAACATGTAAATAAATTTCTTCAACTTGAAAAAGAAATGGAGGAGAAGTTCCTTCAAGTTGAAAAAGAAAAAACTGGAATTAGAATGGAAAAAAGTTAATTTATTAAAACAATTGTTGAATAAATTAAAAAAAATTAAGTTAATTATTATTGTTGGTTTTACTTTAAAATAAATAAATATTCATTATGCATAAATACAAAAACAAATTCTTTTGTTATAGTTTTTTAAAAACGGGAGTTACATTTATAAATTAGACATCCAAATAACTCCTTAAATTCATCAAAGACATTTTCTGTGTGCATTTTTATAACAATAAAAATATGGCTCTCTTTTGAGTACTTCACTTTGATGGATGCCAGATTTTACTGTAAGAATATTTTTCTCTACCTTTCTGTAATGAGTAAAAGTATAAAATATATTAATATTGGATTAAATATAAAGAATCTGTGATATATATACTTCATTTATTTTCATCCAAATAAACAAAACACTATAGTCACAATAAAGGTCAATATGTTTGCAAATTAAAACTTACTTTGACTCAGCTTCTCTTTCTCTTTTTAAATATCAATTTAATAAGATTTTTTAAATGATCATAAGTGATATAACCTTCTGCACTATGTTATAAGATGAATCCAATTTTTAAACAATGTAGACCAAATATTAATAATACAAAATATCCATTAGATATTAGTATTAAAGTAGATTAAATTTTTGCATGCTATGTCCCAAACTGCAAATTAAAAACATTCATTGTAGTCATTTTTGTCACACATGTCCATGTAGTCATTTTTGAGTATTTCTTTTTTCTCCGTGTAGCACTTATAGACAACTTAGGTATTTTAAATGGAAGATGCTATGAAGTGTTGATGAAGTAGGGAAGGAGAAATTAAAAGACTTCTAAATAATCTAGAATTTTAAATTTAAAAACTAAGAAATGATGCACATTGAATACTTCTTGCACATACAGGAACATGTATAAATATACAGACAATTTACAGTAAACTTTTATTTATTTAAGAATTAGTTTACATGCAAAATTTTTCCAAAAATAATTGCGCATTTTCTTGCCTTCCTCCAAGTTTGAATCATTATGAGCAAGTTCATCATCACCATTTGTAGAATCTTCCACATCCCACCTATCTATAAATTCATCTGTAAAGTCTTTACAAATGTTGTGTAAAACACAGCAAGCCAATACTTGTGTTTTCACACTTCCTGTTTGGGAATCATTTGCCTTCAGAAGACAACGCCATCGCCTCTTCAACTGTCGAAAAGCATGCTCTACTACAACTCTTCCACAGCTTAATTTTTTGTTGAAATTTGCCATTTCATGAGTCAGACTCCTACCAAACGGTTTCATTACCCATGGTAGGAGGGGATATGCCGAATCTGCCACAAGAAATGGTTTGTAGGAATTATCATACACAGTTACATTAGCAGGTGAAAATAACTTTGAAGTGACACCTGCTAAATATAACTGTGAATTCCTAAAAACTCTAGCATCATGTACAGATCCTGGCCATCCCACATTGACATTTATGAAACGGCAATTCCCATCAACAACAGCTTGCAAAATTAAGCTGTGGAATTGCTTTCTGCAGAAATAGTCTTTGGCATTCTGCGAAGGGGCCTTAATGGGTATGTGGCACCCATCTAGTGCACCACAGCACCCTGGCAGGGCTGGCCTGTTAAAAAATTCAGTGGCAATTTCATGCAAGTCACTATTTCTAGGAAATTTTATTTTAAAGATCATGCACAAAGCTGTGCACACTTCTTTAATGATGATGCATGCAGTGCATCTTGCAATGCCAAATAAATTGGCCACTGTTCTTAACTCGCCCGATGATCCCAGCTTTACCAAAGTAACCGCCACTCGTCTTTTGACAGAGATGGGTCTTCTTATCATGAATTTTTTTCTAATCATTGGTGTGAGTTGTTCACAAATGTGATGAAATGTCCTCCTACAAGAAAAATCAAAATTAGTTGCACAAACAGCAATACTAACAATAAGAGTAAAATATGTCATACTAAAAGGGAACTTTTTATAGAACAAAATAATCTATTCATTTTGTTACACAGTTTCGTAAAGAAACCTTAAATCTACAGTGAGTTAAGCATATAATAGTTATATGACAAAACTAATTTGCTCAAAAATAGATAAATTGTATATTTATTAAAATCTTTTCTGGAAAATATCCTCTCACACACTTACAGTTACCCATTTTCTCCCTACAATGTACTGTTATCAAAATAAAAAGAAATGTAAAGAATTTATTTATATTATCTGATAGTATCTAATAAGTTGGAAGTATCAAACAGAAATAAAAGTATTTTAATGGATAAAAATTTACACACAAATTAAACAATAACAATAAAATATGATTTCTAACTACATAAGAAATATATTTCAAATTTTAACATCAAGTAAAAAACAAATGTAGACATTTTATTTTATTTTCCGACAAAATCTGATAAGTTGAAACTATTTATAACTTTATATCAAAATATTTCAATTGCTTGAACCTTCAATGTTACTGTGTGTTTACTACAGTAAGTTTTAATACATTTCTTTATGCAACTAAAGTAAACTATAATGTTAAATAAATTTCATTTTTTTTTGTCAATATCTAATAAGTTTTAAATATGTTTTTAATAAAATACATTCCAATGTATTAAATTTACACACGAACAAATTATAGAGGAACTTTGAATTTGCCATTTTAAGCATCACAATAAATAGTTATAAATAAATCACATTATAATTTCAAAATTTCATCAGATTACTTTTCATCTCTACATTTTTTTGCGTAATAGAAATACATGTATATTTAAATTTCTTAAGAGTACCTGCTACACTCAAGCTATACAATCTTTTTTTAATTGCTAGTTCATTTGGTAAAAAAAAAAAATTATCTTTCATGTTTAAATAACAACTGCAAAAATTTAGAAGCTAAGATAAAACTGTGCTTACCTAGAAACTCGGAAATTTTCTTTAAAATCGTCGTCGTCCCAGGATTCTAACACAATCCTCTCCCACCATGCTGACGATCTCACTTTTGTCCACATTCTTCTTTCACGGTATGCCGCATTCATAGAAACATAAATGGAAGTTAGAAACAACAAAAATTTCCGCATTCTACTTCCATTCCTGTAACGGAACGAGTTGTTTGCGGATTGTGAATCGAGGATCTGATGGTAGGCAATTAAATTTTGATTATCCATTGCAAAACGTAAAACAATCTAGATAATAAACAAGGGATAGCGAAGCGATAGATACTAAACAAAAGATGAATGACAACCGCGCAAAGCATTCTGGGTGTTTCCATGCCTACATTGTGTAGTCACGTGAATCTATCAACCAATTGCCAGATTCTCGTGTAAACGGGCTAAAAAAAATTCCGGTAAAAAGCCGGCTTTTCTCCCCAATTCTAAATTGCCGGCATTTTGCCGGAGTCCATGTAAACGGGGCTTTAGTGGCCAAGGTATTACTGCAGAATAATGGATTTTTGTTTGATGTAGAGGACCATGCAGCTTGGAGTAATGCTGTTAAATCATTATGTTGTTGTGCTTTTTCTAATTTGTGTGTTGCCTGCTATTTTATTTATTTAAAAGCGTAAAATAAAATAAAATAATTCATGGATTTGCGATTATTTTGTAAAAAAAAAAATGAATAATTCAGAATTTCTTAAATTTTATTTTTAGCTATACAATACATCATATACAAGATATGACAATGATATAATACAAAAGCGTAAAAGGTATAATAGAGTCATTTCTTTCACTTTGTGCATACAAAAACCAAAATGTTATTTCATTTTTGAGTATAAATGTACTTTATACAGAATAAGTAAATTTACTTACAAACATTTTTGTCTTGTTATGAATTGGTATGTGATTACCAGTTATGCGCGGAACCACCTCAAATCGATTATATCTGCCCAGGAGAGTGTGACGGCTCGACCTTGATTGTAAATTTCTTGCTTGATTGGTTTTACTTCATTAGTACTTCAGTTGTGAGCTATCAGTGTGGTAGCTGGTGGTTATAATTTTGCGTTTCAAGTAACTCGTGTTACTCTTGCTTGGTCAGAGATGGATATTACTCCGAGGAAACGTTCTAAAATAAAAACTTCTAATGAGCACACTTCTATTAGTGTGAGAGATTTAACAACGGTAGTTGGCGTTGGGAAATCAAAAATGTTTCGAGAATTTTAAGAATTTTTTTTTTGATCATCGTCTCCAAATGAAATCGAAAATGTGGGTTGAAAAGGAAAATTACTCTAAACCTTGATAAAATTCTAATAAAAATAGCAAAATAAGAAAACCACAGACCTTCGAAGGGATATATTGGATTATGATGTTGAACTGAGAACCCCGACTAAACAGAAAAGCGTTCTTGAAATTAGCAATAAGGTATCAAGACCGAGGAAAAAGCAATCTCTAACTCGGAAAATGATAAAAAAACATTTAACACAGGCAAAAAAATGCCAATATTCGACTGTTAACGACTAGAAGAAAGAGATTTTCAGTGATGAAACGCATTTGTTTGTCCAGGGACACAAATCAAGTGTAGTTAGATGAGTTTCAGTTAAAACTCTGCTGATAGACCATATCTAACAATCTGACAAATGCCCTTACTAACAGATATTTCGGGTTTTTTCACAACAAATGGCACTGGAAGCTTCCATTTAAATGCATAATGACTTATGTCAAATACATAGAAGTATTAAGCAGTTCATTTGTTCAAACAATGGAAAAATTTGACAAAACATTTCAACGTGATTTAGCTTTTTGTAACAATTCAATATTGATCCAGACTTTTTTATGCAGGATAGTAAGAAAGTGCTTAATTTGCCTGGTAATGCACCAGACCTAAGTTCTATTGAGAATGAATGACAAATTCTCATTAAGTTAGGATGAGTTTTAGGACAACAGAACAAATTATGAAAAGTTCTGTAAAATTGTGGTTCACGATGATGAATTTAAGAACATGTGCACTTCACTAGTGGAATCCTTACCAAGACGAGTTGAAGAGATCATTTCTACTATAGAAAGGCATACTTCTTACGAATAAAAATATTTTACTTCACACAACTGGTATAGGATTTTTCTTCACACACTAGGGTTAAAAACGAGGGTTTCAGAAAAATAAATTTTTTATATCATTTGTTTAAAATAGCATCCATTTCTTTTAAGCTAAAACGTAAGAATTTCAAAGACAATAAATCTGACATTTATTGTAAACGTATCATTGGTTTCGTTATCAGAAGTCTTAAAAGTAAAGTAGTCATCTTAAGATCATGCGGTAGAACGGTAGAATGGTCGATAGGGTACTTGATCTCTGACGAGGTCTTAATTACCAATCCTGTGTTTAAGTTGGGCATTGTTATATTCAATTGCCATGATTAGTGGGTGGTGAAAAAATATTAAAGTGAAGAAAATAAAGAAAACATTTAAAATTAATAATATACATTAGATTGCGACCTATAGAAATAATAAAATTAAGAAAAATGCTGCAGCTCAATTTTATTTGCGTTTGGGTGTGTAGTTACTAGTGTGGAAACGCTGTGTCGACTGCGGCTAACTCCAACACCGGAGGCTAGCGTTTGGTCAACTTAGTTGAAAATGGCAGGTCAGCAAGCTCGGCGAACGGTGGAACCCGGCACGTTGCCCGTCCGACTGGTAGTGGTGTAAAAATGAATATAAAAGCTGTTTAGGGGCACAGTGCGCTCGTCCAAACATCGAACTGCGAATCTTTAGTGGGTGTAACCAAAGTTGGAGAAAGGTCAGTGAATGAAAAATTTTATCAGAGTCGGGGAGGGCGAGAGCCTCTCTCCCTATTGGTCGAGCACGTCGCCTCCAATTTGAGGGATGAGATGCTCGGAGAAATTACTTTGAGAAAACGATGGAAAAAATTAAAATTAAAAGAATTTAGAATAAAAATAATTATAGTAGGATATTACGGGGTCTATTAAAACAGGGGTCAGGATCGTAGAATTCAATCTTATATGGAGAGTTCTGTTGTCAATAAGGACGATGTTAGTAAATAAGTTTATTGAAATTATCTTCATAAATTCCCGAATGGTTGTGATGTTTAACGAAAAACCTGAGGTCTTCGTTTCTCACGAACCATCGTGCCTTAGTGATTTGTCTAATGATGTAGTTTTGCGCTCTTTCAAGAATGTTAACATTTGAGATTGCAGCGTAGCCCCAGACTGGACAAAGATCAGGCATGCTGCTTAAAGTATTGATTAAATTATTTATATTTCGCATTTATAAGTAAGTGGTTACTCGTTTGTCTGCAAATATATTATTAGTTAGAAATATTGTGTTTTTTAATTTAATATTGATTATACATCTATAATATAATTCTTCCTATGGCTGAGTGTATGGGTAAATTACAGGTGAATGTTGGTTTGCCAAAAAATGATGTTTTAATTTGGAGTCTTGGTGCCTAAGGTCAAGGGTTTGCAATTGTACTACGCTGGCTAATATTTCTCACTTTTTATGACTAATTATATTTTGGTTTATAACCATTCGTTTATTCTCTTAAATTGTTTGCCTACCTGGTACATTCTCCAGCATCCGGTATCTATTTTTAGAATGACACCATATATATGCCGTACAACAATCGATACAAGTAATTTTGACTCCCAGTTTCCATAATTAAAGCTCTGACGACCTTAGCTAGACTGTACTAGTAATATAATTTTGACGAGAACTTCTACATCCAACAGACACTTAAGGGGTGTCTTAAATTCCACGTACACCATTCACACTAACGAGTGTTTGCATCATGACAAATCTACCAAACTTGGCCCGGGTGAAACCCGCAAACTTCAGCATACTACCGCAGCACCAAAACAGTTACACCACCCAGCATGTCAATAATCTATATGAATATTTTAATTTTTTTAAAAAGTTTTATGTTCAATAAAATTGTATACACATAATTTGAATAACATATTAGCTAATTATTCAAACAAGAACCTCGCTTACTGAAATATCACCTGGTGTATCATCAACTACTTTCACAAATTTGTACCTCATATTCAAGAATGGGACAGTTTCTGATAGAATTTCTTCTGTGTTTGATCCATCTCATCAAGTTAACGCAAATATTTTAAATCTTCACTAAGTTGACTTCTATCTCATGCAATACAACGGAATCTCATTTGAAGCAGGATTCAACTCCATAAATAAAACGCACGTTTAATGAATTTACAAAAAGAACAAATTATTTTCTAATTACGTTGCATACATTGGGAAGGAGCACGCAAGCCAAAAGCTCTTGAAAACTGTAGTTCAAACATCCGACTGGTCTCATTAACAGAAACCTTTCAAGATAATGAATCTAGAACCAAAAAAGCTTCAGATATGGAAAAAAAATAAATCCCAATGAATTTATTTCCACAGTTTAACCATTTTGAGTGGTTATACTTGTGCTTGAGAATTTTCTGCTCAAGACTTCCCGCGTATTGTTTTCTTGATATTGAACCTAATTCTGATTCAAAATAAATATTTTTGTAATATTCAAAGGCAAGTTTATTTTATTATTGTAGATCAAACATATCACTAAATTCATTTTTTAACTGAAATAGTGGATCCAAAGGAAATATATTTTTTTCAATTCTAATAATTTGAAGGATTTGAATTACCGCGATTGTTTTTATTTTGTAAATTCAAAGCAAGTACCGTGTCCATTTTTTAAGGTAACACACATAAAGACTATTCATTCAGTAAAAAATATCTAATACCATATAAATCTGCTTGAAACTCATAGATTAAGAAGGAACTATATTTATATGGTAGCACCGAGCTCAAAACTAAACAGAGTAGTTTAGGTTAATGGATCTACGTCTTGACCACAGAACCAATCAGTAACGGATCCTCGCTGTTTCGTTAACGGAGCAAAAAATGAGGCAAAATCATGTCTTAAACCAGTCTGTAACTTATCTGTGACCTCTGTATCTTAAATTAAGGTTTCAAAGTCATGTCTATATAGTTCAACTTTAAATAATCGACTTCAAAGATAGCTGCTGTAATGCGCAATTTTAGGAGAGTCCACGACTTTTGCTTTTGCATAAACAGTCTGTAGTTTTAATTTTTGTATACCTTTTGGGATAGACTTTCTATCTGTACGTTCTTTTCCAAATCGTGACAAAAGCTCTTATTGCACAGCATTTGTGGATTCCATTTTAGTAAACTAAAGATCACAAAAAGCGTCTTCCACTGTAGACATCGCTATTTTGACTGATTAATCGCGTGACACACCCCTGTTGTTTACGTCAGTTCTGTCAGGGACTAGATACGAATTTTGAAAGTTCATCCACTTTAGCGTTCACTGACGTGGTACCTGTCTTTGATTATAACTGATAGCCCACACTCATCTGGAAAGTGTATACTTCTTTGTGAATCGCCCTGTATTTTAAATTTCGTTATTGTTGTTGTGAATATATGCTGTCTATATAAGAGTTGCACTGTTTCCAGCATATAATTTACTGGCCTGGTTCAAGTTAAAATCAATTGCCTGAGGCTCTTAGTGGAATAAATGCCGCGTGTTAAAACTCGTTTGAAAAATGTGTGTTCCAATACCACACACACACAAATCATCAAATTTAAAGGAGTACATTCCTATTTATGGAAAAAAATACTGCATAAGTTTCAAAAATTATGTTAGAAATTCCAGATAAATTTCAAAAATCTTGCCTTTCATTGTAACTTGACCACTCTGCTGTTGCGCGGTTCTGTTGGTGTAATTGTAGAAGACATTTTCATGTTACGGTAAATGTCCTGTTTTGACTGTAGAGCCACATGCCAGCTTTTAACGGCTTCAATCAAAAATATTCAATGTCGACAAGTAGACTTGTTCAACAATTTTAAAGAGAGATGAGTCAGTTGATGTATCGCTCTTACGCGTGATTGTTGCTTAAAAGTATTACTTCATTCCTCAACAATTGTTGTGTCTGGCATCAAATTACGCCAGCAATAAAATGACAACCATTCATTTTTTCTTAAAACAATTGCGTGTCTAAAAGGTTATCACATTTTAAAAGGTAATGATAAATAAATTCATAGAATGTTAAAGTTATAGTAGTTTTCTCATTCTGCGTACTGATGAAAGACTAACAAATAAATAACTATTATCTTTTTTAAAAGCAGATGCGGGTTTGCCTTTCTTACCATTATACTCAATTAAAATATTTGATCAGCTAATTATGAACCTGTAGAAAAAAACTTGTTCTATTGCCATCCTAATGTAATTTTAAACAGTCACCTAACGGCCTTTAAGTGTACAAAGCACACATCAGAAAAGAAAAACGTCTACAAATTTTAATCAACGAAGAACAAATAAAAAACATTATTTTAGCTACTTAACTGGTTTCACTATTAGAAACCTTATAAGACTAGGCCAAACCAAATTTTAGAACGTATCGCTGATTTACTGAAAAAAAGTATTTATTCGTAAAATTTAATAATTGTTAGTAGTTTATTTTCTACAATGTGGATACTTTTACAAATTAAATATATCACTGCGATAATTTATATATTACATAAAAACTATTTTTATTAATACAATATATTTCTTTCGCTGACTTTAGTATTTGAAATTTTCATATCTGGGAAGATTCGAATGTGATTTAAATTTTTTGCTGTTTGAAAAAATTAAAATGTTTAAATTCGTGAAATCACAAATTTTTGCATTTAAAGTACTTATTTCAGTCTTATTTATATACTTTTAGCTTCGTACATTTCATGGATATGGCAGCATAGTTCTAGTGTATAGAGTCTTACTATTGTACCTCCTTAGTACACACACTTGCGGTTTGAATTCACTTTTTTAGTACAAAAAAAATGGACGGGGAAATCTAAATATAAGTATAGTTGTGGAGATACATAGCGAATGAAAGTTATCAATGAGTTTAAAGGGGTACATCCATGTAAAAGCTTATTTTTAAGTATTTTTAGAGAATTTTTTCCACGACCAGTAAAAAGATAGACGTTTAAGATTTTTTTTATCATTTATTAACATGTATTTTAAGAGTATGTATATAAATATTTAGAGAGAAATATCAAATTGAAAGTGATTTATAGCGATCTGAACGCACCATCCTTGTAAAAATGCACTCTCACAACCCCAATGATTCCGGCTGATTGGTGTATTTGAAAAAAAAAAAAATAACTGTGTGAAAATCTATAAGCATAAATGCACAGAATGAACTATACTCAATTGGAAATATCAAAAATTGGATTTTGGGTAGACCTCCGAAATAAAAGTCTCGAATTTCATGGGGTGTTTTGTTATAAATATAGAAATATTTTGAGTGAGTGATGAGTGATTAACAAGGTCGCACTGTTCAGCTACAGGGAGGCTTTTGACGACGGACTTCGTAATTTTGAACCATGGTTAAGTTACGAGGACGACACCCAAGCGATGAATTTTAAAATGATTGCAGTTTTTTTGCTGCACATATAGGTGCTGAGTCGACCTTATAAGATTGAAGTCATTCGGTCAAGCAGTTCTTAAGATATAATGGAGGAAAATTTGAAAACACAGTTTTGGAAAAAAAGTTTTTTTTTTTTTTTTATGTTTCAAGTCCGATATAAACAATGAAAATCTTAACTCACTCTCAACTGCCGATGCCTGGTGGCGAAGACTAAAACAAGTTTAATAAAATCTTCAATAACTATAGATATTTCATTTTATATAAACCTCTACAAACTTGTATCAGCGTATATTTGCATGGACGGGTCAATGGTATTAAAACGACTGTACACAACAGGCTAAGCTTCGGTTGCCAACTCAGCACTCCAAACAGCTGAACTTCTAACACTTGCTTCTTTTTAAAATGACCTCAAATTTTAAAAAAAAGTAACTTGACCACCGTATTGAAGACATGTTAAGGAAGCAATTTTTCGGAAAAAAATAAGTTTTTGAACTCATTTCCTTTGAAGTTATAATACAGTGAATCATAAATAAGCGATCATGTTTGTTTTAAGAATATTTGTTTGATTAATTCTTATTTTACGTATCTATATAACAGGCAGTTTTTTTTATGACTTTCGAATTTAGAAACAACACTTTAACGTAAACCACGTTCATTGAGTAGAAAATGGATACCGATTTATGCATTTGAAACATCATAAGAGTGAAATATTTTAACATCCAGATACTTCATTCATGCATTAACTTATAAATAATAGGACAATTTAGTGGAATCAGAATTCGATTCCAAGGCTTGGATCAGTAAATTAGTATCCACTAATATATGTATTAATCATTAATGTTTTATTAAAGAAGTTTAATTTTTTACAAAGGGCTCAGAAGCAGGAGGAGGAAACATATATTGAAAACAATGTATTATAAACATTTTTCTAATGAATATATTTTTGTGAAACAGAAAGAAAGGAAAGGGACGTATTCTAATTAAGGCGAACTACTTCAATTCCTGATATAACTTATTTGTACTATTTTACAGTTTTGAAGAACTGTTCTCCCATCTTAAGCAATTTGTTTTGGAATCAGTCTGTATATATAAATATATATATATATATACAGTGGCCCTCAAAATTGTTCGTACACTTGCAATTTCCTAAGAAATTTAATTTTTTCGACTAATAAAGATTATTATATTTTGATTGTAATTTTTTTATGATATCTGGATTTTGTTCTTAATAGAATGACATAATTACTTTTTTAAAAATGATATAACTATTATTTTTAAAAATTAATAATCAAAAATCTATTGAAAAATTACTCCACAAAAGTCTTCGTACACCTAACAAAAATCTCAACTTAGCTTTAAATATTGTATTTCTTTCTTACTTTAGTACTTAGTAGGATTTCGTTTAGTGTCCACAGTAACTTTTAAATGTTTTGGTATAGATTTAATCAGTTTTTTGTAATTTCTGCATCGGTTTTCCTCCATTATTCTGTTATTATTGTTATTTCCCATTATGTGTTTATATGTCATGTTTTCTTTTTTTTTAAATCAAATTACAGCAAATATGTTCTACTGGGCTCAATAAACTGATTGAGGATGTTTTTTTTTTAGAATTTTGGACAGTTATAGAGACACGAGCAGCGTACATTAAGAGCAGAGCACTTGGCATCATTATCCAGTTAAAAAATGAAGTAGTTTTCTATATCCAAACTTTCATCGGATAATATAAAATTTCACTTTAAAATATTTAAATAGGGCTGATGATTCACAATATCATCAAAAAATACCAAATTACCTAATTCTGCGGCAGATTTACGCCTCCACGCAAGAACAATTCCATCTCCATGGTTCATTGATCCAATTTGATTCTTGAGAATAAATCTCAGAAAATTCAAAATTAAAAGCAAATTGATTGAGTGGATGGATAATTAAACATTTTTGATTCTGATGGGCATATATAAGTTTTTAAATGAAAAAATGAGGAATTTAATCCCATGAAATAATGGGGAACAAAAACTCATCCACCTTCATGTTTCAGCATGGAGGTGGAGGAGTAAATGCGTGGTTGCGTGGGGGTGTAAATCGACTTTAAAATTAGGTAATTCAGATTTTTTGTGGTATTGTGAATCATGAGCTCTATTTACATATTTAAGAGGAATTTTAAATTTTCCGCACAGAATTCGTATATTGGAAACCACTTCATTTCTTAGCAAGATAATGACACCAAGCGCACTTCTCCCAATGTATGCCACTGGTGTCTCAAGGTTTGCCTCAAAATTGTAAAAAAACCTCCTCAATCAGTTTATTTAACCCAATAGAACATATTTGGGGAGAATATGATTTTTTAAAAAAAGAAAACATGACATATAAACACATAAAGTGAAGTAAAAACCATAAAAGCCGAATTATGGAGGAAAACCGATGCAGAAATTACAAAAAACTGATTAAATCTATACCAAAACTTTTTAAAGTTATTGTGAACACTAAAAGATATCCTACTATGTATAAAGTAAGAAATAAATACAATATTTAAAGCTAAGTTAAGATTGTTGTTAGGTGTACGAAGACTTTTATGGCGTAATTTTTCAACAGCTTTTTGATTATTAATTTTTAAAATAATAATAGTTATATCATTTTTAAAAAAACAATTATGTCATTCTGTTAAGAACAAGTTGTAGATATCATTAAAAAATTACAATTACAGTATGTTACTTTTTAATAGTCGAAAACATTAAAATTTATAGGATTTCAAGTGTACGAACATTTTTGGGTCCACTGTGTGTGTGTAATATATATATATATATATATATTCAAACTTTATCTGCAAGAAAAAGAGGAATAAATATGATAAAAGCTGAAAAAATGTGAAATTGCAAGGTACACAGGCAATAGAATTGAAAAGGAAGTACAAAAACTAATTTTGATTTTTTTATTTTAAATTTAATTTTAAAATTTGAGCTTTTTTCTTTAAAATTGTGGTTAAATTTTGTTTCCATCTAATTTAGAACTTAAGTTATGAGGATTTGAATTTTACTCGGTAGCTACTTTTTGAAATCGGAAGTACAAGTCTACATTCCGGAAGTTAAAAAAAAATGTGTGTTTACATTTTTATTTTGCAAAGTATTGCTTTAATATGCAATAGCAGAAAATTGATACACTTTAAAATATGAATCTGAGTTTTCAGAATCTTCAAAATTATAATTGGTAACAGGTTTTTAGTAATATGTTTATCCAGAATCTCGCAGGAAAAGAGAATGTGTTTTTGTTCGTTTACATTTGCTTACGATTGCGCAGCACTTTCTAAATTTCTGTTAAATCCTTTTTTATTGCTGAAAATTTTAATTTTTTTTTCATTTAAAATGGGAAACTTAAAACGCAGATCTACTAATAAAGATTCCAAAAATTGTAGCTCAACATCCACCAACGCCAGTTCTTCAAAGATCAAAACGCCTGCTGTTTTTCATCATGAAATGGCAGAGTATGAGCGTGAAACACTTACTGGAAATAGAGTTATAGATATTGATGTCATCTTCAATGTTTTTTTACAACTTTGTTGCCCAAGATGTTTCGAGGAAGGCTTATTGCTCTCTGAGGATTCAAGATATGGTTTGTGTTCAAATTTTGTTATGAGGTGTAAACATTGTAACTTTTACTCAGGGTTTTCTAGTTCGAAGAAAACTTTAAACTGTCCTGAAGTAAATACAAGATTTGTTTATGGTATGAGACAAATTGGTAAAGGTTTTTCTGCTGGGTTTAAATTATGTGGTACGTTAAATTTACCCAGGCTCAGTAAAACTGAGTACACTAATCATGAAAACAAACTCATGTCTGTGATTTCAGAAGTTCGTGAACTATCAATGCAAAAAGAAGCTTCTGAACTGTTAGTGTGCTACATCCTTATAAAAATAAAATAGTTGAATGTGGTGTTTTAGTTGATGGAACGTGGCAGCGTAGGGGGTTACACTTCCATGAATGGGTGTGTCACAGCTTTGTCAGTTGACACTGTTAAGGGGGTCTGGCACATGAATTTTTGAAAAATGTTGATTTTGACTTGTTTATATTTTTGAAAAGTTCAAACATTTCTGCTTAAAATGATATATGATATATGGAAATACAATAATTAAAAGTATTTTTATTTATTTTTTAAGAGGAAGCCACTTTCCTTGGCGCGTTACAGGTGCTCCTCTAAGAGCACCTTTCTTTCATCATGCTTAATTTTTCGATGACAGCGCGATTTGTTTTGTATACAACTAATATAAACTTTTTTTTACACATAAATAAAACGATTTTTCTTTGAAAAAAGGAAAAGATAATTCAACATAGTCTTTTTTTCCGTTTGGTTTGTTGTTAAATAGGATTATTCTTGCTTGAACTTGCTAAATGTAAATTCTAATTTCTTTACCCAGATTTATTTTTACTGTTTAATCCACGTTTTACATTAAATTATTTATTACTATTTTATTAACGACAAAAACTATATAGGGAGATCTAAAAAAATACTTAAAAAACTCAAAAATGTTGACGTTTAAAAAATGAATGCTCAAAATGTTCCAGCTATCACATCAGACAGCACAGAAACTGTTATTCAAATTACTTCAAAACGAAAACTTATTTCAAACAACAGTTTATATGAAGATATGGAAGGAAGTAATGAAAAAAAATCTTTTAATAGAATTAAATTTATTGAATAAAGCTTTATTGAATTTTGCTGTTTGTAAAAACTGTGTTCCTTCTATCTCATTGGAGGCTCCTAAAAGAAATGTAACTGTGTATTACATGTAGGTTATGCGCAAGTAGGTTATGCGCACTGTGTATTATTTGTTGTAGGTTATGCGCAAAAAAGCATGGTTTCGATACGCCAACTAAATTGAAGAAAAAAAATAAACTTTTCCACTCAAATATCAGATTGGTATTTGCTCTCAGATCTATTGGAATAGGTCGTTCAGCTGCAGAAACATTCTGTGAACTTATGAACTTGAAATCTCCACCCGAAAAATTCCGTACTTATACAGAATTGTTGTTTGACTCTTCTAAATTTACCTGTTAAAAAATCAATGAGAAATTCTGTTAAGGAGGCAACACAAATAGAAGGTAGCCGTGGCATTGCAGTTGCCTTAGATGGTTCATGGCAGAAAAGAGGATACCAGTCCCTCAATAGTATTGTTACAGCTACGAGTGTCGATACTAGAAAAGTTATTGACTTCGAAGTGTTTTCAAAACATTGTCGGTGCAAAACTGCATTTAATTATGTTCATTAACCATCATGTATTGCCAACTATAGTGGAGTGAGTGAGTGAAAATTAACATCCCACTGTTCAGCTACATGAGGGCATTTGGGGACGGTCCGCGTAATTTTGAACCATGGTCAAGTGACGCGGACTACACCTGAGCTGGCACCCCCCTCTCCTAACTACCACACCACACCAAAGGGAGGACGTTTGAGCTCTCGACAGATTTAACGTGAATCGTGCCCCTACACGGTGGGTCTTCAGTGGTACTGCGATCGAACTCATGCCAACTATAGTGGAACAAGTGGAGGCATGGAACTGAAAGGAGTAACGGCGATATTTGAAAGATGCGATGCTCATTATGCCATTCGTTACACAAAATATTTGGGTGATGGAGATTCAAGAGGTTTTTCATCAATACTTGAACTAAATCCTTATGACACTCAAGTGGAAAAATTAGAGTGTGTTGGGCATATCCAAAAGCGTATGGGTACCCGTCTTTTGGATCTCAAAAAAAAAAAAACAGAGGAAAAAAATCAGTGATGGAAGTAGCCTAAGTGGACGCAACCGACTCACCGACATTTTAATTTTCAAAATTCTGAGGTATTATGGTATGGCCATTATAAAAATTATCAACGATTTTGTACAACATGAAAACTGCTGTTTGGGCTGTTTATTTCCATCTTTTATCTACAAATGAGAGCCCTCAACATGGATTGTGTCCCTCGGGTACAAATTTATGATGCAAGTTTCAGAAAGCAAAACCTGAATTTAACGAAAAGCATTATGATCATAAAAAACATTCCCATGTGCCATCTTCCCTCATAAATGAAATTAAGCCAATTATTAGAGATTTAGCGGACCCTAGGTTATTAAAAAAATGTCTACATGGAAAGACTCAAAACCATTTAACAATACCATATGGTCAGTCATTCCAAAATCTACGTTTGTGGCTTTAAAAACTATAAAATAATGGGTAAATATGGCAATTGCCCAATTAAATATAGGCCATGTAACTAAATTAATCATTTTAAAACTTTGTGGTATTGAATTAGGTTTTAATTGTGTGTCATGCTTTAAAAAATTAGATGCACGTAGGATTCGTGTAGCCCAACGAAAGCATTTTGATATACAAAAAAAGGCTAGATTGCTAAAAATAATGAAAAAAAGAAAATTAGAAGAGTCTTTTGTAGAAGCAGAGGGCAAAGAAAATGTTTCATATGCTTCTGGAAAGTATTAAAACAGGTAAATCGTCAAAAATTACAAATTTTTACTTTAAAGCCTGTTTTCTCAAAATGCAATATTTTCCCTTTATGTACTTTTTTCTCAGAAACTAATTAAAGTAAGGTCCTCAAATTTTCAGTCACTATATTTTAAACATATTTACGCATTTTAAAGAAGGAGTAAAGATATATCTAGCAAACATTTTTAGATAACGTCTTTTTAATCTATATTTTAGGGGGGGGATAGAACATTTTAAAAAAAATCATAATAATTTAAATTTTAGTAAAAAGACAAAAAATTCCATTAAATTTTTGGTGATAATACATATAACCTACTGTAAAAATTCCATTTATGAGAAGCAAGTAGTTTCTGAGAAAAGGGTACATAAACTTACGTAATTTAACATGGGGCTCCTATGGAAGTGCTGGACCCCTTAAATTAGTGGGCATTGAAATAATGTCGTCATATTGCCCCATCTGTAGAAATATTTCTAAAATGCCTAAAAGCATTGAAACGGAAACTTTTGTAGCAGATCACGTATGCCATAGTAATTTTCAAGTTCTGAGTTAAAAATGGAAGCTTTTGGTGCAACTAGAATCTTCCAACCTTCTATTGTGAAGCGAGGCCTTAAATATGCACAATATTTTAGTGACGAGGATTCTAAGGGCTTTATAAGTGTCAAAGATACTTATGGTAAAGATAGTGTCACAAAATATGAATGCATCGGTCATGTTCAAAAGAGAGTAGGTGCGAGATTGCGCAAACTAAAGTCGAAAAATAAAAATCAGTCTGGTAAAGCAAACTCATCGACTCTTTTATTGACCGATTGCAAAACTATTATGGGATTGCTGTTCGTAGCAATGTTGAAAATCTCTCCGGTCTTCAACAAAATGTTATTGTTGCCCGGTTTCATTGCTCATCAAGTGCCAAGAAACCCATGCATGGTCAGTGTACCATCGGAAAAGATAGTTGGTGCTACTACCAGAGAGCACTATCTTGTGGTTAAAAGCCAAAAGAAAAATAAAACTTCATTAGATAAACTTTATAAACATGATTAAGCCTACATATTTTGAATTACGTACCAAAGAACTACTAACTAAATGTCTGCATGACAAAACGCAAAACTCAAATGAGTGTTTTAATGGCATTATATGGCAGAGAGTACCGAAAGAAGTATTTGTGTGCCTCAAAACTTTAAAATCTGGTGCATTAGATGCTGTTATACAATTTAATGATGGGTACAAGGGTTGTGTTGACATTTAAAAAAAACAACTTAATATAACTCCTGATTATTTTACTTTAAAATCGTACAAACATCTTGACGCTAATAGAATTAACGATGAAGAACGTCATTCAACACCAAATGTAAAGCAGCATAGAAAATTTTTAAAAGCAACCAGGGGAAAAAATGTTTTTGAGAGTAAAGAGGGTGTTATTTATAAATCAGGGCCATTTTAAGTATATCTAATTGTGTTTAATATTAAAAATTGCAGTTTAATGTTTATTTCTGATTTATCTCAAAATGCATTTTTTTATCGTATTGGCATCCGACAAAGAAAATATCAGAAAAAATTGTGAAACAAATTTGTTTAAATTTTACAAGTACAATTATTTTATAGATTTAAATAACTCCTACGATTTCGATGATTAGAGAGTTGATATGTTTATAGTTATTAAGGTGTATATGATATCTCGTAATAATGTTTTAGTGATTTTTCAATGCTCTTGTACTCGAACCTTGATAAAAATTGTAATAATCTGATTATCATTAGGAAAATAGTACCAGCCTTAAAACATGCTATGATGACCAACATGAAATTAACAGAAAAGTGATATTTTTGTTTTCATTTGAGTTAAGTGCCATATTCTAACAATGAATTCAATTACAATTTTTACTATGTTTTTCTCTCTAAATTTCTTTTTTTGTCCTATAAGTAAAATATTAAATGTATTTTTCATAGTTTTAGGTTATGTTTCATCAGTAAAAAATATTTTAATAGAAACTATTACAGTTTTTCAAAAATTTTCTTCGAAGGTGTACAGATATCTTAACTGCTTGAATTTTGCAATTGTAAGTGGCTTTTCTTTCGTTTTGAGTGATTTTTGAGTACATGTAACATATTCAACCTTCAGTTCAAGTAATTTGAAAAGTTTAAAATGGTAAGATTCAAATCAGAAAAGTTAACCTAGCACTAAAAGTCAGCAAAAATTTGTACATTTCAAGGACATTAATGTAGTCTAATGCTTGTTTATGTTTTCTACGTATCGCATATGAGGTGTTATTTAGACAATATACATATATATATATATATATATATATATGTAAGTATAATTAATTTAGATCTAAAATTAAATCCTAGACCACTTCCAAATTTTATTTTCCCGTTAAATCTTCAAGTATTAAATTTATTACCCAGTTCGAGAATGGAGAACACATGACTTTAAAAGATCTTCGCCACTCCTACCATCAATTTTTATTGCCTAGTATTTCAAATATACCTCTTCAATAAGGAATGTACTTGTACAGACATCTGGCTTTTGAGTGGCAGAGGACTCTTGGTTTTTAACACGTGTCCGTCTCTCTCTCTCTCTCTTTTCAAATCAGATTACAAAATTATTTCATGGAATGAAGACGGTTAAAATAAAATGTTTTGATGTTCACTCGCAAAACACGACAGCAATAAGCCGGCAGGATCCTGAAAACGCATTTTTAACTTTAATTTAATTCCATCGAAAAATAAAAACATTTAAAAAACGGATGACAAATCAGCCAACTATAATGAGATATGCTGTAGAGGAAAATTATGTGACTGAACAAAATGTATGTCGCTTTACAGAACGAAGGGTTGCCGGACAAAAGAGGAGCTCCCCTCAGGGGGCTCACCTTCTATAGGTGAGTACGGGTGTCACAATCCCGAGGTGCCCAAGTGATCTTTTCCTTTTTCCAAGGGGTTTACTGTCTTTGGTAAACACGGGCTTCACGAACCCGGGGTACCCTAGTGATCCTTCTCAATTTTCGACCCTCTTTCTTGTCATTCAATTCATTCTTTCTTTCTCTCTTCCCGTCTAGACGACCACAGATATTAAAACAAATGTTTGGCGCAGTATAGCCGAAATCGGCTCTTGCGCCAATAAACCCCAAAATCACCTCACCTCACCTCACAAAAGAGGAGCTCTACCAAGAGGAACAAAACCTACTTCGACCGAAACCGAATATAAACAGCTCTACAATAAACATTCTCTGATGTTAAGAAAAAAAGAGAAACGCTCCCGCCCCCGAAAAGAAAAGCCCCGTTCCAGAAGCAAAATAATGAAAACAACTCAACATTAAAACTTCTCTGATGGCGAGAAAGAAAAAAAAAGTGAAGTGCGCATCAACATTTGCAACGGTAAAATGTGCAATGTTGACCAAAATCGCATACATTATTAAAAATCACAATCGAACCCAAGAATGAAAGAGAACATCGAAAAAAATTTTAAAATCAAATCAACGGCGAAAAAGATATGTGGATTACGGTGAACCAAAAATCTCTACCTGTAAGAAATGAGGTCAGTGAAATTATTAGTTCACATTTATGTAGTGCAGAGTGACTGAGTTTTGCTTAATAAGTCTCTTCGAAGAGGAACAGTAATATAAATGGTATTAAAAATTTTATATAATGTATATTGTGTTCAATGATATTGTTGTTTATATTTAGAAGAGAAAGTAGAGTGTGTTTTATTACATAAAATTTTGAGAAATTTTAATGTACTTCATTGTTTTATTTTAAATTGTTAAATGAATTATATCATTTATATGATAGTAGTGGTGTTATACAGTTAAAAGATATAAAGTTAGTTATTAAACAAATGACTCTAATGTACTAATATAATAATACTGATTGTGAGGAAAATTAAAGTCGTATTGCATTATTTTTATCCACTGCATTTTATTATTTTGTTAATTATTTTATTCAGCAGTAACTTTACTAAATTTAAACTTAAATTAAATTGTTCTCATCTTGAAATTGTATGTTTTGATATACTGGCCACATATCAAGATTTACTGTTTCTCGAAATTTTTCTGGTCTAAACTTAAAGTAATTTAATAACTTGATTTTGGAAACGATACAGTGGATCGAAGAGAATTCAATCATTATGATTCTGTATATGTCTTGAAAAATTAAGAGGACAAACTTTTTTAGTTTAATTTGTATACCTCTTATTGTTTTCATATTAGCTTAGCTGAAAATCTGTGATTTGATCAGGCAGATTTCTCAGAAAGATGTTTTGGTAGTAGTATGATGTAAACTATATTACTGAATGTGAAATGCGAAGGAGAAAAATTTGTGAATGAAATGAATAAGCTTAAAAAGTTACAGAGAGACTCAAAATATTTTATGTGGTGATTTGATGTAAAAGTGAAAATGGTGAAAAATTTACTACATTAATTTATATGTGTTGTTGAAAAATAATTACTATAATGATGATAGATTTCTTTCAAGAGATGATTCCACTATTCGAATCGAGATAAATAGAAGAGTTCTTATATTCTTATGTCCCTATATTGTTATCTTATATTCTTATAATACATGTAGAATGAATAAGGTCTGGTGTGTTGAATAGTGTATAAGTGTTATATAAACTGTTCTCATATTATTAATCATATCATTTTATTCATGTCTATGCTTTGATATTTTAACAGTGTATTTCAGCTATGTATATATTTATGTAAAAAAATTAGTAGTATTACGAGGGCTCCTGAGTAGCTTTTAATAGAAAATTATAATCTTAATATTTGTATATCATGTATTTTTTATAAATTATATTGTTGTTTAATGTGATAAATTTACACACATACTACACATAGATAAACTATGTGCTAGCAATAACACAAATCTTATAATATGAAAGATTTGGAGGAAACTTTTTAAGCTCTTTTTCCGGATGAAATATAGATTTAAATACGCTAATGTACATTTATGTGTAAGGAATTTCATTTTATCAATTACTATTTTAGAAGTGTTTCTATTTTGTTTATTACTATAGTTTCGTTTATTGTATTGTAAAGATTGAAATGATACAAACATATTTTCAAGTTTCAAGTGAAGTAATTTAAATTATTCCTGGAAGTCAATGCAAATAAAGAAAGTAAAAAAGTGTAATGGCAATTACGCTTTCGGCGCATCAAAATATTTGTACAAGATATAAAGAAAATCGTGTTATTTAATAACAAAATAATCAAACCCTTAATATTGTGTGAATTTATTATCCTTTTGTTTAAGAAGAATTTTTATATATTAAAGCATATATTAGATAATTTAACCATATGCTTATCTTTGTGAATAAAAATACAATATTTAATGAGATCAAGAGTAAAGGGAATCAAAAGTATTAATAAGACGATAATATATAAACTTTACTCCCCCCCCCCTTCTTTTCCTAAATTAGAGTTATTGAAGATGAGAATTTTTAGCAAAGCAATATAAACAGCGCAAGGGCTTCGGTGTCAGATGTCGTAATTTTTGACATGGTTCAGTGATTAAAACGAGAGCTGAACAGGTACCCTCTGCTCCTAAGATACACGCCACACCAACGGTATAGTGTTTGAACCACAATAAGTGTTATTTGCATCGGCCTTTTCTGTATGACATTTCTTCGAAAGTACTTTTTTCGAATTCATGATACGCCAGTCAATTGTTCGTGACCCTCACCACTAGGCTACCATGATCACTCGAATAGATCAGAAAGTAAAGTCATTACAGCGTAATACATCAAACAATCACAAGATTTTTTTTGTTACAGTAATGACAGACACGATGCAGGTTTTCCGAAATTAAACTAAACTGAACTGAATGAATAGGATGATATTTGGTGACTTATAGACCCAGACTTTCAATTATATACACCCGAATTTTAAAAAAAATCTGAAATTTCTATGGAATGGCAAAACAAAGTACGTAAAAAAATCTTATTTTAATTCAATCAGTTTGTTAGATTTAAGACTTTAAATGTGATTTGAAGTGAATGCTTATTACAGATATAATCCAAAATTTTAAAAAAAATCGTCTTATGGTGCAAAAGAAGATATTTTTTCAAATTATTCTAATATATTTAAACATTTAACTTTTTAAATAGCTAAATATATATTCTTAATTGTAATACTTAAATTATTCTAAATTATACTTAAATAGTAATGCTCATTCAATAGAAGATACTTCAAACTATATGCTTAACAAAGTTGTACACATTTTAAAAGCAATAATTCAATATATCAATTGTATATATATATATTAGTGACCAAAATTGTGGACACTTTTTAAAATGTTTATGTTGTTTAGGTTTGTATGCTTTGTAACGAAACCGCTTTGATTTGTTTGACACCTGCGATTCCTGTCACAGAGTCTAGGGCCAGTTTTTAGGAGAATTGATCCCCACATGTGCAAAAATACCTGCAGTGGTTAATATATGGCGTGGACGTATCTTGGATAGCCCCGGCAACCTTTGAAACTAAGAAAAGCCCATTCCACCCACAGCCAGATGTAATGAGGAAAAAAAGGTGCCCCGCGGTCAACCCCCAAAACCCGAGCAAAGGCTGATAAATAAAGGAGAGTTCGAGCGGAAACTTCACGGTGAACAGATGACCAGACTCCTCCCTCACAAAGCATTAGAAATAGGGACTCTAAAATAATCTAATTCTACTATGTTGTAAATTAATTTTAACAATAGCTGTGACTTAATTAAACTAAATTTTTATTTTTCAAATCACGCTACCTTTATTTGTTTCAAACGCCGCAGCGTGTGGAACATCTACGCTGCACAAAATGTAAAGTTTTCTTTATCATTTTCAAGACAACTTTATACTAAATTTGAAACAAAATTCAAATATTTGTAACACAAAAGAAGTTACGTTATAATAACTATTGATATACATTAGATACTGGTGATAGCTGTGAGTTACCAGTGCTTAGTGGCGTAGCCATACATCTTAATTACAGCTTCACATCGATGTTTCTTTGAACTAAAAATAGTTTTAATCTCTTCATTCGTTATAACATGATGTCAGGAAACAGTTATATCCTCAATTAGTTCCATTTTATTTCATTGGAGCCTCATTCGGACAAGAGTTTAAAAACGGTGACACAAGTTTTCGATAGGGTTGAGTTCAGGACTGTTTCCTGGACATGATAACAACTCAATGATTTTATAATGGTACCAGTATTTCAATTAAGTTACTGTGTGGCGAAGAGCAGAATCTTGCTGAAACATAAATGAAATATTTTTGGTAAATATATTCCTAAAGGAAAGTAGAATTTTGGGGTTCTAGATTGGTTTTAATGTATTTTATTACATTCAGTTTCCTTTCGATGATATGAAGACGACCAGTACCATCTGCTGATATACATGACCAAATCATAAAACTATGTTGGTGTAGTCAGGATGTAGCATTACTGCTATACTGTGTCTTACATATCTTATGCTATCACTACCGAATAACGATATTTTCGTTTCGTTCATCTATATAACTTGTTACCAATAATAATTTGTCTAATTAATGTGTTCCATTGCACACTGTTGGCCCCTTTTAGCTCTGCTGCAAATGAAGTTTCGACTTTTTTCATGGAATTCTACCTTTAGTCTTACACCTATTAATCTACTCCTGTTTGTTTCTGAACTGAGAGAAACACCAGCATCAATTATATACCTTCTAATGGCTGTCCATGAAATTCTTTCATCTTTGAGGCAATACTTTTGTTCTTCTGCCATCTACAAATGTTGTGGATCTTATTGGATTTTTCCTGCTTTTTTTTTTATTAAATATGTCTTTTGACATCTTAAACAAAACTTTAAATCTTCAAATGTAGTCAGTGAACTACCCACGTCTTATGTAATTTTAGCACAGGAAATATCCATTTCTCGACACACATTTATCCAATCTACTATTTTATCTGATGTCATGGCTTTTCACCTAAATAGCATTGTTAACCTGGCCAGGAATCAGTCCCGACCTCAATCCTTTGAAAACCTTGGGGCACCTTTTGAAAACTCTTGCCCGAATGAGGTACCCATTAAATAAAAAGGAACTAATTGAGGTTATAATGATTTCGGGGCATCATCAAATATCGAATAAAGAGTTTAAAACTATTTTTAGCTCAATGAAACATCAATGTGAACCTGTAATTAAAAATAATGGCTACCCCACTAAGCACTGATAACTCACTGCTATCAAAAATACCTATTGCATATCGATAGTTATTGTACAATAACATCTTATACCTTGCAAATATTTGAATTTTGTATTTTGTATAGAATTTAGTATTAAATTCTCTTTAAAATGATGCAAATTATTTGCATTTTCTGCAGGTAATGTTTCCTACATGCATACAAACTTAAAAATTATAAAAATAAAGTGTTCACAATTTATACCATCATATATATATATATATATATATATAGCAGTAAATAAATTAAAACGAAGACTAATAAATCCTAAGAATCTTAAGATCAGACCGAAAGAACCAAGAACATGGAACCATGGCAAACCAAAAAAGAGAAATTTAGCTAGAGTGGAAAAACTATTATGATTTCTCGAGCTGTCACTGGTTTAGGAGAGTGAAACAGGATTAAACAATGTTTTGTGAGATTTCATCCTTCTCCTTCAGCAGAAATTTTCGACATAACATCTCCTATAATATAAACTAAGGCAAAATCCTAACACCCACGTGGGTGAGTATAACAGCAATACAATATAGAAATTGCAATATGAAATTACTATATTAATCCGGAAGAAATAGACAATATATATATGTATATATATATATATATATATAACCTATATCTCTACATAGTAGAACCTGTTTTTTGTGCAGTTTGCGCGGTTATTTTTGCACGATTTTTTTCTATACGATCTTCTTTTTAAAATTTTTTTCATGCGGTTTACAAACTTTAATGACTTTTGCGCTTTTGTTGCATTTTCTATCAATGTACCAGTGGCGAACGGAGACTGTTAGGGGCCCAATGCCAAATCAGGTTTTACCCTTAATATCTTATAAATTGGGTAAATACGTACTTCAGGCTTTAGTCAGGCCTTGGGCTACCTAGGGTCCTGAGCTCCCTAGACTCCTGGGCCCCTAGAGTCCTCATCTCCACAGCGAGGCAACGGCTGCAAGGGTACACGCAACTCTAGTGCAAAGTACATATATACAATTCACTGTGTTCATTTGTTACAAACAGTGAACGACAATGCACTTTCAGTTGCTTTCTCTTAACGTGCCAACAGCCCGCGCTTGATTGAAGACGAAATTTTCAATGATATTGACAATATCAAATATTTGATTCATTATGAAGTCGGACAAGAAGAACTGAATTCTCTGAATGAGATAAAATACATGCTAAGATACAACTTTCTAACAAACAAGAAAATCATTTTGTTAAAATAAATACCAATTCATAAAGGAGTTTGAAATTCCATAAAGAGCTGCGATCGTGCATATTGCATAATCGTGACCTTGACAAGCAACTGAATAATTGTTGTCGTAGAAACTTATCACTCACTTTATGGTTTCAAAAAATAATTCAATTGAAATTGTATCTTCAAGTGTCAAAAGAGATTTTGAACTAATTCACCACAGGAAGATAAGTGCTTTGGATTGCAACGATTAGCAGGGACTTAAGTATGCTCATTTTTGAAAATCTCTCTTTGTATACAATAATAACATACATATTTTAAAAATGTTTTTATGTGCAATATAAACGATTAATTTTTTTTGCAGAAGTACTTTATCATACATTATTTAAGCAATTGACGTATTCTCTAAGTGCTACTTGTGTTTTATGTGATCCCTGTAAACTATATAAGAAATTGCATAGTATTTTGATGAAGATGTTTGCCTGTGTTAGGCTTTATGACATTTTCGAAAACTTTTTAAGTGGTTTATTTTCTTGCAATCTTTATATGAAGCATAAAAACAGTTTTCACTCTATTTTAAGTGGGATTAAGTTAAATTTATAGGATGCTTAAAGATAACAGTGCGATTGCTTCCCAGTTTTAAAAGTCATTGATTGTATAAGAAAATTTCAACGACACTTACGCTAAGAAACACGCACAATTTTACTAAAGAAAAAGAATACTACTATAATTATTATTCAAAAGCTGGCTTCTATATCAGAAACCTTACAAGAAAGAGAAAACATTGAAAGCCATGGAGATGCGTGATTTGAAATACTGGATGAATTTAACCACACAAATTCATATTTTAAAGTGGTTTTTCATATTTTAATGTGATTTGATTACAAGCTCCTTGTTTTTGTAATTTTTTTTTACAATTAGAAACTTTACCTGCCATATGTATAGATACGATTTAAATATTTGATTTCAACACATTTCATTAACCTTTTCTGGACGACGTACTAATCAAATGAAGATGTTGTGAAGATTTGTTTGCCACATATGCACCCACAGACGGTGACTGAAACTATTAAAATCCTGAATTACGTTTTATATTCGGCAAGTTCCGTTCCGTACTTATTCTACAGAATTGACGGTCCACAAGTAATGGAGAATTAAACAGTCAATAAGGAGGTTTTAGAGTAATGCATGTATCACAAACACATTGTAAAATGGTTAATGTGACCTAATAAATATGTTATTTAGTGATATGTGCATTTTATATATGCTATGATTACAATTTTTTTGTTTATTTGAATAATTTAAAAAATTGAAACTGGGAAATAAAACATTTTTATCTTTATCTTACCTATACTTTTATATACTTTTAACTTCTTTCATATTATACAGATGGACTCATAGCTTATATACCTATAAATACTTTTTTTCATATTTTTTACTTTACAAAAATTTAAACCTTTCTAAATTTTTTCATTCCAATTTTCTAATCCCCCACCCCCACCCCAGTGTCTAATGAGTAGGAATACAAAATATGAGCAGATAGTTTGGATAGCAAATATGACTAAATAAAAAAATTTAAGAAAATGACTTTTTAGTAATTTAAAAATACCAAGTCTGCTTAAAAGTGTATAAATATATAAGGGCTGAAAATGATCTAGTTAACGGGGTATGGAAGTTCAGAAAGAGATGTGTCAATGTCTTTTTCACTAGACTATGTGATCAAAATACTGTCTCCGTCGCCAAAAATTGCAGCTACTATCTTCAGATTGACACTTTAATTCGTAATTAATCTGCTGTCTAAAATTCAAACTTAAATAGTAGATATTTTTACAAAGAAACGGAATGGTGTATAGAAGCACGTGCTAAAAAAAACGTTTTGATGAAGTGCACTTACACTCAAGAGCCAAAACATTATGACCACCCCTATATTTTGCAATGATCTCGCCTGGATAACGTGGAAGGCACGTGATCAGGTGGAAGTGATATTTAACTGCTGCTGGAGAATCATTCTTTCACTTTCTTCTGTGAGTGATTGGAAAGGCTGCGCATCTAAGCGACTTTGATAAAGGGTAGATTGTAAAGATTCGGAACAAATATTTCCGAAACTGAACGACTCGTGGGTTGCTCGCTATCTACAGTTGTTAGTACTTAAGAAAAGTGGATGAATGACGGTGAAACCATGGTGTTGGATTTCCACACGCTATCAAAGAAAAAGGTCGTCGGAGACTGTCTCGCATCGTGATGAAAAACCGGAATCAGACAGTGGCTCAACTGACAGCCCAATACAATGCAGGGCCAAGTAGAATATTATCGGAGCACACTGTTCAGTGGACACTATTGGATGCAGCAAACGTTTTAATCGTTTGCCTTTGCTGATCAAGCGTCATCGCCAAAAGCGCCTGCGCTGGGCCATCACCTCCTAGATATACAGAAGGCCTCGTGACTGATTCGTGACGTCACTAATAGTAAGGAGACTTCGTCCACACATCACCTACGGAACTTTTCAGATGCATTTTTAAATACTTTTTGTTTTTTAACCCAACATACATACAGGGAATTTTTTAAAAAATTAATTGATCATTAAATTCTATTTTACGTACATAAAACATAAGAGTAAATATTAGTTTACCTGTTTAAATGATAATTGCAAGTATGTAATTATCGATGTATTTATTACGAACACGCATTACGATGAACATAAACACACTTAAAAACATTGCAGCAAATCATAAGAACCTTTCGTATTTGTATATTTTTTTTTACAAAACAGTGCTTATTTCTTAGCTTTAAAATTTATTTTTAACATTTTATTCAGAATAGTTACAAAAAAGGAAATAAAATTAGAAATGGTTTTTAAAAAAGAAAAAAAGACAAATTAAAAAACAGTAACTTTATGGGTATCAAATACAATAAAGAATTATAAAATAAATTTCAAATCTATTTTTGAAACAATTCTATACCAATATAATTATAGATATATACAGGAAAATAAATACATACATAAAATTAGATTACACAATTTATTTAGCTGTTTGTCAGTTACTTTTCTGCCAAAAGTAATTATTCAATTATGCATTGTTACAAATGTGAATTAAATATATTGTAAAACTTTATTGGTATCATACACAGTAATAAACAAAAACTCACTCTCTGCAATAGCAACATTAAAAATAATCAAAAATATAAACTTCCCACAAATAACAAGTTATCGTAAAATAAGTTAAAAATATTTTTAAAATAAATCATACATATATAAAAGTATAGATATACACCTAAATGAAAAAATATAAATATAGAGAGAAATAACGCATACATAAAAATATATGTAACTTATTACATACATAAAAATAATGCAATTTATTTAGCTAATAAAGTATGTATTTTCTTTTCTTTGTTTCAACTTTTTTAATATCATTTTTTTCTCTACAGTAGTTATGTAATAATGCATTTGTAGAAGTGTGGATAATATGCTTTAAAACTTGCTCAGAAGCATGATCATTGTTACAAGGTTCATCATATAAAAAAAATTCATTTGAATTTATCAAGCTAATCAATATTTCTGAGGCAATTTGACGTTGATTATTTTATTTTAGGAGCATATTTTCATAATCTTTAGAAAGAAGTTTCTGAACTATTATATAGTTATAGAGTACCACTGTAACGACATCTGGGGAAGGGCACAATAAACTTCCTCTGTCTAAGTTACGTATTAAATCATAGAGTTTAGTTTAAAAGTTTTAAACAAGTGATTTAGAACTAGAGTCGCATTTTAATTTTTTAAGTGCTGCTCTAGCACAAACACCAGCTAAATATGTTAAAAGACAGGTAGATATGGCTGAGCATCACGAAAATCTTTTTCAGATAGTGTAATATTAAAAATATGCGATACTGATGGCTCCAAAGGATTTTCTCATTACACGAATCTTCTAAATTAATGCCCCTTTTAAGTTAAGCTGGCCATAAGCATTTGAAACCAAAGTTTTAGAGGTAAAAAATTTTGCATTCTTAGTTTAGCTTCTAATTCATGAAGCTGTCGAATTGATATTAAATATTGAGAACCTGAAAGTGTCCTATATTTCCCAAAACGACTTTCTAAAGCATCTGTTTGAATTTTTCCAGGAAGAAAATACTGAAACTTTAATTCTTTAATGCAATATTTTGACATTTCAAGTAAAGCGTATGTGGTATGAATAAAATCAAGATGTGTTTCTTTAGTAAGGGTGCCAGTAGTACAATCTTTTTCCTTCCACGAGTCTAACCATGACAAAATTTTACGCAAGAATTGACATGCTTTGTTGTCTGGAGATAAAGTAATCGGTTGCTGATAAGTATCAAGCAAATGTTGTCCCTTTAATGTGTTTTAACACCATTCCACCATGTACAAATTAAAGAAATAAAAATTGATGTTGTTTCATAACTAATTAGTTTATGTTGCTCTCCTAATAGTTGAAGCCCTGAATAACAATGTTATTAAATATCTTAAGCACAAGTTTCACATTTGTTTTTCAAGATGTGTAGGACATAAAGCCTTCAAAGTTAAACCATAAGCAAACTTTACTAAATATCACTTTCTATGTCGTATAGTCGTTTAAGTGAAGAGAAATTTGCTTCTAATAAAGGAAACTTAATATGATCTTCGAAATCTGGAAAATAAAAACATTGTCCCGCATTTTTTTGATTAATCCAATTGTTACGAATACATTTAAAAATGTGTACTGAATCAATAACAAAAAAATAAATGATTGGAAGGGTCAGAAGGATGTGGATATACAATGCTCAATTTGGGAGGAACAGAAAAGTTGGACATTGCTTTTCGATTTATAGAATTATTGTCAGAAACTACACCTATAACTTTGAATCCTATACCATCAAGTTCTACGATAGTTTTTCAACAACAGCAAACAACCGGCATTACATGGACTACTTCTTTAAGAGGAGAAAGAATACTTTGAATCCTGAACACATAAGCTGAAGTAGCAGCTTGTTCATTGTTATATGTCATCCCAAGAATATTACCTCCTTTAAAATCTAAATATGGTTTTAAATAGATTTCGTCAAGCATCAGTATGACAGTTTTGTCAACAGATTTTAGGATGTTTAATTTTTTTTTATGTATGTTAGAAAGTTTTCATTTGATTGTTCTGTTTGAGGATTAGTTTTTAAAGATGAACAAAGTTTGCGCAAAGCTCTAGGATGGAGAATATGGAGATATCCCGAATTTCTTAAAAATTTATAGGCATGAGGAGATATGGATTGTAATATACAAAAAAAACCCATCATTTCAGAGGAATATCTAAAAGAAAACTTGTTGCCAGTTAAAAGTTTGAGCTGGTCAATTAAGAAATGGAGTACAATTTTTTTATCATCATCTAAATCTGAAAACATACTTTATAAAAGATTAACAATAAAACCAAATGTTGTAGAAAAATCATGGGAGCTTTTCATTTCTACTCTGAGAACCAGTTCATGTAATATTTTATTTACAGCAATAACATTATTAACTTTTACAGGAAATTTATACTTACCAAGTTAACCTATCTTTTTGTTTGACCTATGTGTATTGAAAAATCTAATTCTTTATTTATAAAGACTGATGCTTTAATAACAGGAGATACCGTTGTGTCTAGCATCATAATTATTACTAGATCTTTTTTACAAACAACCAGTGCTGATCCTAGCAGGTGTGCAGCGCGTACACTGCACGAGGGCGGCCATAATAAGGGCGGCCGCATATAGTTCTATCAATCAAGCAAAATTTTGTACAATTTCTAAAAATAAAACTTATAATACATCGAATAAAAATGATGAATTTTAAATAGTTATACAAAAATCAAAATAAGTTTCGATTTCCTGATAGCATAGAATAGCTTAATAAAAACAGAATTTTATTGCACAGTTTGTTGGTTCACAAACATTGTCTATTAATGTCTACTTTTAACGTACAATCCTTCATTTGATAGCAAAGTTCGTGACAAAGCTGGCTATACTACAATAGAAAAGTTTTTTTTTGCTTGTCGGCGACACTGGCAATTCACTGAGTATTAATATATAACAAAGGCGTCTCAAAATTGATTTTTGCAAAAGCTGCTTTACGAAAATATCTAATACGGTTAATATTTCCCAAGACAAGGAGTGCTGAAATTCAAAGTGCATTTGGGAAATTAAAAGTTTTCAAATTAATAATAGCCTTACAATTTAGAAAACAAAATACAGGAAACAAGTTTTTTTTTTTTTTTTACTTATGGTCTTACAACGCTCATTAACAGCGCCTATTTTCCTTTTTAGTAAAAATGTTATACTTCAATTAAAAAGTAGATCCTCGTTATTATATTTGGTATAAAAATATTTGAGAAAAAAATCTTGCAGCTCAGTTTGATTAAATAATTTTCATTACAAAGCCTGTTTGAAAAACACTTCAATATCCACATAGTGTTATACTTTTCGATGTGCACGCACCCCCTCGTAAAGTTATTATACCTCTCTAGGGGGGCGCGACGCACAGTTTGAGAAACGTGACATTTAAAGCATTAATTCACGCAGTGAATGTCATATTTTGACCCTAGTATTATATTTATTAACAAGAGTATGTGTGTGAGTGTTTTTTTAAAAAAATTTTTATACACAAATTTGGAAATTTAGGTCCTTTAAAGCTGCCTACAGTCACATTTCACATTCTGCATTAATTTGTTTTTCATTTTAATTTTGTTGCCACATACTTTGAGAGAAATGTTTATAACATAAATAGGTTGCTCAAAAGGACATTTAAATGTTTTAATCTGTGTGTTAAACATCTATGTATTCTGTAAATTTCGCAGCTGTTCCGGTTTAAATGTCAGTTTTAACGTTGAATCAGTTGATTTGTCAATAAGTTGTTCCCTCCCCTTCATTGGCAAGCCTTCTGATTTACGCATTCTAGCTTAGTTTTTCCTCTGAGAAACATTATTTTACAGGTGTTAGGTATGCAAAACATAGCAGAGTATAAAATAATTTTGTGGAACCCTGGATCACACACACAAAAGCAATACAATGCTTATAATCTAGGTTGTACATATACAGAAAAAATGTTTTAACATTTTTTTTAAATTATATTATAATAAAAACTGAAGGAAATTACTGGAAAAAAAAGCTGTTCGGTGCCGAATTTATGTTTTAAATTTCCTCGTGGGACCCTTTTTGAGAAACACGATTTTAGGTACTCTAGTGAGGTAATCTATTTTGCATTCATGTTTACTTTTTCTTTTCGAATTTTTCTTTTGACTTATGAAGCCCCTGGATATGCTTGGTGGAACACAGTTTGAAGACTGAAGGTAGAGGTCGTTTGCGTTGTGAGATCGTGCTGGAGGGTGGGGGTGGGAAATGAGCCATGAAAGGACAATCACCAATGTTTTGAGAAACAGAGGTAACAGGGGGTTTGCACCTTTCTTTTTATAGAAGCAAATGATAAATGCAGTTGTGTACACACTATAGATCTTATAAACAGCCTGTGAGGGTTGCTGGCCCCAGTGCTTTAAAAAAAGACTTTTAAAGCACTGGTGCCTAAACATTCGCATACATCAGCGCATTTTTTCCACGATCACCTTACGAAGACAATATGCATTAACTTCTAATTTGAAAAAACCTATGAAAAAATTTGCATCTCGTGGCTGTCTTTTGTTCGAAACAGTTGTGTAGTCAGAAGTTTGTAGTCAAAACAAACATTTCTCAGACTAACGTTGCCCCGTCGAGCCATGACTATTCTGCCCAGGCAGTAATTCCACAACATTTTTTTTAAAAATAATAAAAAACAAATGATGATTTGTTTTTTCAAAAAGGTTTCCTATAAACTAGGTCCCTATGTGAAACAAAGCATTTAATACAAAAAAGGTCAATAAATTTATATTTAATTCCTTAGTTCAGGTCTTCGCAAACTTTCAATATTTGCGACCCAGTCTTCAGTCATAAATTTCATCGCAAACCCTCCCTCAAAACAATAACAATGTTTTGAATTAAATAATACTATACTTTGACGCTAAAGCTACAATACGACTTTAACCTCTTAAGTGCGACCGGCATATACAATGGACCACAAAAGTGTTCATACACTTGCAATTTCACGATAAAATTTAATGTTTTCGACTAATAAAAAGGAATATACAGTAGAACGTCGATATTCCGCATCAGTTGGGACCGGACACCGTTCGGATACACGATTTTTCGGATAACCGAAAACCGAATGCGATCCATGCAGTATATGAAACTGGACACTATACGAATATTGAAAATCATCACGTGCGGGAAACGTGCTTGAAGAAAAAGCAAAATACTGTTCGAAACCGTATCCGGACTTTGGTCCGGATATTTGACGCTTCAGATAGTAAACGTTTGGATAAACGACGTTCTACTGTATTGGAATTGTAATTTCTTTATGATTACTGCAATTGTTCTTAATGGAATGACATGATCAATTTTTTAAAAATAGTAAAACTATTATTTTTAAAAATTAATAATCAAAAAGCTACTTCTAAAGTTATGCCACAAAAATCTTCGTACACTTAACAAAAATCTCAGCACAGCTTTAAATATTGTATTTTTTACTTAATTTAGTACTTAGTAGGATATCTTTTAGTATCTTCAACAACTATTAAAAGTATTGGTATGGATTTAATCAGTTTTTTATAATTTCTACATCGATTTTCCTCTATGCTTCTGTGATTATTGTTTTTGTTTCCCATTATGTGTTTATATGTAATGTTTTCCTTTTTAAAATCAAATTCTCACCATATATGTTCTACTGGGCTAAATAAGCTGATTGAGGAGGTGTTTTCAGAATTTTGGGACAGTTAAAGAGACACCAGAGGCGTACATTGATAGCAGTGCACTTGGAGCCATTATCAAGTTAAAAAATGAAGCCGCCTTCAATATCCAATTTAAGGGCGGATAATTTAAAATTTATTTTTAAATTATTTAATTAGAGCTCATGATTCACAATACTGTCGAAAAGTACCAAATAACCTAATTTTGAGTTCGATTTACACCCCCACGCAAGAACCCATTTTTTTTTATTGACATATATTTTCTGAGTAAATACAGTTATTTTGCATTTCTAATTACAAAATATTTATTTTTATTTCGAAAAATGTCTATTTTGTTTCTTTATTGTTTAATTAAAGTATTTTGTCACTATTATGACACATAGTTGGTTAATAAAAAAAAAGTTCTACACTTGTAACTGTATTTACATTTTATTAATGTTTTACTTTAAAGCAAATAGACGAGTTTATAATGACAACGTTCAGTATTAGCCAAAATATGAAAAATTCTCCAGAGGGGCGTCAAATTAGGACTTTGCACGCGGGCGGCCGATACCCTAGGATCGGCCTTGCAAACAACAGTCCATATGTCCTGAAGCTTCTCTGCATTTAAACACTCGACTAATTCAGGAAGCGACGTAAATGATTAACTTTTTACGAATTCTTCTTTGGAAATGATGCTTTCTTGGATTGAGTGTTGTAAGTGCTTGCTCATTTTCTAATCTTTGCACAGGAGATTCTCTGATGTTATTTGTAGAGTTTGAAATATATTTGGGGAAAGTTGGGAAAATTGTCGGGAATTTTGTAGCCTAAAACGCTGCAAGGCTACACGTATATTCTCCCCAGTTTTTTCGTCATAAGCTTCTGTGTTTCTTTGTGTTGCATCATCAGCAAAGTGTAGTTCACAAACTAAAATTATATATATAT
>BMAO01007282.1:0-25185 GCA_019973975.1 Trichonephila clavata
CATTTCTCTTTGTATCTTTTCAAATATAGTAAATTTAAAGTAATATAGTTTTATACAAGCAAGAAATGCTATAACATGAAACGCAATGCTTTATAAGTTATTGTTATTAATAATGGAAAGAAGAAAAGAGAAAAACTAGACATTGTGTAGGAGATTGATACTTGTTTTAGACAGCATTTGTGCGGAATCCCGCTCACAAGTTAGTACCATTCATGATTTCACACAACAAGATTTATTAAGGAGTTTTTCAACACACATACGCACTTATATTAACGATTGTCAAGGCAAGATGTTTTAAATTTAATATTATTTCATTTAATTTCAAGATTTTATTCTAAACTGAATGCTTAATTTTACCACTTTCAGTTTATTTAATAATAAGTTCTTATTCATTATAATTAATGTTAATATTATGTGTGATATTAATTACATTGTGATTTTTAGCGCAAAACATTTTAACTTTTTGATGAATACGCTGTAAATCTTTTCAATTATAGTCATTATTATACGTCGGTTTTTTCTAAAGTATATCGCAAAATTATTTTCGAATCACCAGAAACCTCATAAAGATCAGTGGAGAAGCACTTCAAATAACATTATAGGATTCATAAGGAGCTAAGTATTTTTGTAAATCTTTTTATCCGACAATTCTCTGACAACTCAAATATTCATTAACTTCTTGACTGCGCTTAAAACTCAATTCTAAAGGATATTTTAAATGAAAGGATAAAAAAGAAATAGATCACAGAAAAAGATAAACCACGTAGACCAGATTACCAGCCTCATTCAACGGATATGTTATGTACCCTATTGAAAGATGAATAATATCATCAGACTTCACGAGAAGCATTAACTTACACAAAGATTTATCAACACGATTTCAAATATTAATTAAAAATTAACAAATAAAGAACTATTGGTTTTGGAGAAAACACAGCAGCTAATTTTTGATTTTGATTTTTGTATTGAATTCAGTATTAAATTCCATTTAAAATGATTTATACGACTTTGAATTTTGTTATGCGTCACATTTTTTAGTAAGGGTACAAATTTTTAAAAAACAAAAATTTCCTAAAGTGCCCACAATTTTGGCCCCCACTGTTTATACAAAAGGTCGTTTGCACTTTATGGAAACGACTTTGTAGTTCATTTCCTCGTTTGCATTTTGAGATTAAATATTTGTAACTCCAGCAATCGTCTGCCAATGTTTTCTTTTAATCTATACAAATAAATAAAATTGAAGTGTCTGTTTGTAATTTCAAATTAGCAGCTTTTTACTTAATGCACTAAAAGTATATACGGTACTCATAAAAAAAACCAATTTTTAAAATTTTTGTCTGTCTGTCTGTCTATCTGTCTGTCTGTCTGTTTGTTCCGGCTAATCTCGGAAACGGCTGGTGCGATTTTAAAAATTCTTTCACTAATGGAAAGCTACATTAACGGGGAGTAACATAGGCTATATTTTATTCCCGTATTCTTACGGGAACGGAAACTATACGGGTGAACGTGAAACTGAATGCCAAGATGAACGCCAAATTGAACGCCAAGCTGAGCTAATGAAGTCGTTGTTTTGGTTACTGGCGACCGATGCTCTTCATGAGACATAACAGTGTTATACGCGCACATGATAATACGCTGACACGTGCCATATTTTTTTTTTATGATAGTTATCTCACTGTTGAGTTAAGTAGAGCATCGGCTGTTTCGGATGCACTTTTAAAAATAATAAATCAAGGCTTCATAAGCAAAAAGCAATGCAAGAAACAAAAAATTGATAAGTTTTACGGTTAGTTTTAATCCTTTCTTTTTTTTTTTTATTTACATTTTTAGTCGCATTTAAACAATAGTTATTATAATCCCAATCTATATCTATACAAATAAATAAAATTGAAGTGTCTCTTTGTAATTTCAAATTAGCAGCAATTGTTTGCGGGGGCGGGGATTTAAGGGGCGTTAGAAATTCCGATTTTTAAGTTATTATACGTACAGTCTTGAAACTTAGTAAGTAGATTCCACTCATAGGGTAGAGATACGCTACAAAATGGGTTTCGTGAAAATTGCCCTCAAGTGGCGTTGCGGGACTTAAGGGGCGTTATAGATAATTATTTTCATTTTTAAACTATTAGACGCACAGTCTTTATATTTGATAAGTAGATTTCTTTTATAGAGTAGAGATCAGCTATAAAGAGGTTTTGTGAAAACAGACCTCTAAATGGCGTTGCGGGGGATTTAGTAGCGTACTAGATAAATATTTTCGTTTTTAAACTACTTCACCTACCTGCTTGAAAATTGGTAGGAATGTTTCTTTCATGGAGTAAATATCCGCTACAAAACAGGTTTGGGAAAAATTGACCCCCAAGGGGTGTTAAGGGCAGATATAAATAATTATTTCTATTTTTAAACTATTAGACGCACAGTTTGAAATTTGGTAAGCAGATTCCTCTCATAGGATAGAGATACACTACAAAATGTGTTTTGTGAAAATCGACTCCTAAGCCGCGTTGCGGGGATTCAAAGGGCGTTATTGATCATTTTTTTTTTTTTTTTTTTTTGCATTTTTAATTTATTGGACGCACAGTCTTCAAATTTTGCTAAGCAGATTCCTTTCATAGTGTGCAATTCCCCTACAAAATTGGTTTTGTGAAAACAGACCCAGAAGTGGCGTTGCGGGGGCTCAAGTTGCGTTATAGATAATTATCCCCATTTTCAAACTATTAGACGTACAGTCTTCAAATTTGATAAGCAGATTCCTTTCGTAAAGTAGAGAACCGCTACAAAATGGGTTTCGCGAATATGAACTACGAAGTTTAATTTCGGGAGATTAAGAGGCGTAATTGATAAATATTTCCATTTTAAACTATTTGATCATCCTGCTTGAAAATTGGTAGGCATGTTCCTTTCATGGAATAGAGTTCCTCTAACAAAGAGTAAAACGAAAATTGACCCCCAAGGAGGGTTGCGAGGGGTCAAGAGGAGTTACAGAAAAAAATTCCTGTTTTTAATTGTTAGACCCATATACTGGAAATTTGTTAAGCATGTTTCTTTTGTTGAATAGGGATCCACTAATAATGTATTTTAAGCAAATCAAGTCCTGCGGGGGGGGGGTGCAGGGGTTACTTGGACGTATTGACAAAAAAAATTTACTTTTTTGGAGCTACAAGGACTATAATAATGAAATTTGGTTTGCATTTTTTTTTGTTGAGTTGAAACCCGCTAAGAGCGGTTATTTTGGAAAACGGCTCTTAACGGGATTACGGGGATATTGATAGTAGAACTTTTTTTTCCTGTTAGATTTAGACTTGAAATTTGGCTTGCATCTTCAATTTACGGAGTAGAGATCCACCAAAAATTGGTTTTGCGGGAATCCACTTGGTTTTTGGGTTACGAAAGAGCAAACATCATTCTATACTTCAATTTTAGAGATTTTCAGAAAACACAAATTAGATGAGTTCTGCCCCTTTCTTTTATCAACAGGCGACAGTTACAGGTATAAGTATATTTTTCAATACAATCGAATTCTTAATGCAGGTCTTAGATATCAATAATTTATACATATATATAAGCAGTAAAAATTTATAAAACATCATGAAATTCCCAGCGAAGCGGGCGGGTAACAGCTAGTTGGAATGCAAAATAAAGGATTTATTTTAAAAACAGCTTCTAAAATTGATAGATGACTCGAAAGATACGTAACCGCACTTTCCGAGACGAAATATTCATATCAACAAATTATAAAGTGATGTAAAAATCTCGAGTATTGTATTTCAATAAAATGTTTGAAAGGGAAAAAACGTCTAGCTGAAGGTAAAAATGAAAACATGACAACGAAACTTCATCTTAAGACTTCATCAAACGCCGGCAACTATCAAGAAAGTGAAGCTTTTGATCCTAAAAGAAAATCCACAGACACAAAGGTTCTTTGCACCGAAACTAGGAATGTGTTCCTGCACTATAATTAAAATCATTCATAAAGATAAAAAAAAAAGATGTTTAAACCTAAATTTCGTCTCCTTTTTTTTAAAGAAACATATTAGAAAGGAAAACAAATGGTAGAAAATTATATAAAAAACACCTAGCTGTTGAAAATTGGGAATTTGTGGAAACACTCGTTGAAGCATGGGTATAATGACTGCAATAAAAGAAGATCAATTTTCTGTTGCTCAACTGACGGGAATGACAGTACGAAATGGCTTCGTCAGTGTACTGTTAAAGTTCCCAAAGGGATTCATGATAGTTGCAGCATTTTCTAACAACGGCAAATTAAAAATAACAAAAATCTCAAGTAAAGCTAAAATTAATTCACTCTACTATTAGTAGAATGTTTTAGAACGAATTGTTAAAGAAAAAATTCCAACCTCTGATATGGAAAAGACATTAATAAAGTTGAGCTTCATAAGGATAAAGCCTCCCACTTCTGAGTCAACTGCCGTTTATTTAGCAAGGAATAAATCACAAACAGGAATAAAGTGCATCTCATTTGAAGAAATACGTGTAAAATCTTCCTACGTTTCTCCTATAGGATTTTGTGCTTTTGATTTATTAAAACAAGCCTTATGAAAATAGCATCCAAGAACACTGAACGAACTTAGGAAAGCAGTTCAAGAGGAATGGAGTAAACTTAGCAGACTATGCTAAGAAAAAAGTTACTTTCATGAAAAATTCGACCTTAAGCTAGCAGAAAGAATCGCGGCCGCGGTGGCCGAGCGGTCTAGGCATCGGATCATGGCTAGCGTGTCATGAGTTCGATCCTAGTACCACTAAAGACCCGCCGTGTAGGGGCGCGATGCGCGTAAAATCTGTCGAGAGCTCAAACGTCCTCCCGTTAGTGTGGTGTGGTAGTTAGGAGAGGGGGTGCCAGCTCAGGCGTCGTCCGCGTCACTTGACCATGGTTCAAAATTACCCGGACCGTTGCTAATCAGTGCGACGTTAATATTATCTTTATCTCACTCAGCAGAAAGAATCATGGCTATATCAGATAGAAGCAAATTGTCACAAAAAAATACGGTATTTATTGATCAAAAAGTGCGAACGACCTTATGTGTGCATGCACATAAATATATTTGATATAGAGAGAAGAAATGTGTTAAATCTTTAAATTAAATCGAAAATCTCTCATTGTACAAATTAAAAATATTTTACTATAACAATAACTTAAACAGGTTTTGTTCCATCCCAACCTCACTCTGGCCTCCTCCAGCCAAAAGTAGTGCTCCATGTGCCTGTTCTGAGCCGTGTGATGATGAAACAAAAGAAGGAAAAAAAAGGAAATCATGCAAGTTGGTTATTCAGAGTGATTTTGAATGTGTTTTTGAGGTGATGATGAGATGATGAGGATGTAAGTAAAATTGATGGTCATACATGGAGAGAGAAGGGGGACGGTGGTAGGATCCGTCTCCTCCCTCCAGACCGATGTTTGTAGGATGGACCTCACCTCCAGCAGTCATCTTACATGGGGAAGGTTCTTAAACAGGTTTCGTTCCATCCCAATCTCACTAAGGCAGACAATGCCTTGGGAAGAGAATGTGTGTCCTAACAACAGAGAAGCATTCCACATGCGCCTCCTGTTGCACCATGTTCGAGAACCAATATCATTTGAAGATCTCAAAACTGTTATTGTTAGAGATGAGGATGGTGACATCCTTGAAAGTAAGCCATGCAGCACATACACTGATGTATGCCAAGTCCTGGGACTGCTGGAAGATGATTCTCATTAGTACCAGGCAATGGAAGAGGCGGCTGTGTCTCAGTCACCAAGACAACTCCGTAACCTCTTTGCCATTTTGGTTGCCCGTATGTGGCTTAAACAAACCTATCACACTGTGGGAAAATCACAAGAAAGACATGACAGATGACTTTCTGCACCAGGAAAGACGAAATAATCCAATAGAAAATATTGAATACTGTGATGCTCTCGTCAACAATACTCTTCTCATCTTGGAAGATAAAATTCTATATATAACTGGCCACAAGCTGGCACTGTATGGTTTGCCAGAACCAGTGCATGATCAACCTGAATTGACAAGTATTGAGGGAAACTAGCTATGATGTTCAAGCACTTCGAGTCTATATGGCAGCAAATGTGCCAAGACTTACTCCAGATCAGCACCAAACCTTTATAGCTATCACTGGAATGATCGGAAGTGAAAGAGGAGGCATTGTCTTTTTGGATGCGCCAGGCAAGACTTTTCTACTCAATTTGCTATTGGTTTTTGTGAGGAAAGAGAAAGACATGGCTGTGACTGTCGCCTCCTCTGGCATAGCTGCAACTCCGCTTGCTGGTGGTCGAACAGCACATTCGGCCTTTTTTGCATGTAAATAAACAGTTTTGTACGCTTCTACAGAAAACCTTATTTTAAACCCGGGCAAAGTCGGGTACTTTCAGCTAGTAAATATATATATATACATATATAAACACTCATGTCCATAAATTAAGGATAATGAAGTTCAGGCAAAGAAAGAGACAGAAGCAAAACACATTTGACTTATTTGTAAAGTCTATTTATTAAACAAAAGTAAAGAGCAAAAAAGATGTTATATGTTTAACATAATTAATAAAAATTGCGATTTTTACTCCCTGGAGCAAATTTCAAAAAAGAACCTATTTACAAAAAAAAACAGTATAACATAGTTAGTATGATGGTTAATACGGTGTATGTCTCCCGGATGATGCAATACAGGCCTCACAACGGCTACGCATGCTGAGTATCAAATTATCAATCTGATCTTGGGGAATATTACACCACTCATCAAGCAATGCCCTCCGAAGTTCCGGTAGACAGGTGGGAGGGGAATGACAGGCTGCAATTTGTCGGCCAAGCATATCCCACACATGCTCTATTGGATTCAAGTCCGGTGAGTATGCTGGCCAATCCATACGGGTGATATCCTCCGATTGAAGGCATTCGTCTACAATGTTTGCATGGTGAGGACGGGCGTTGTCATCCATAAACAGAAATTTAGCACCCATGGCGCCCCGAAACAAACGTACATGTTGTTCCAGAATGACATCCCGATAGATGTGGCCTGTCATCGTTACACTCTGAACATGCAGGTCAGTTCTGGAACCAAGAATAATTCCTCCCCAAACGAGCCGTCCTGCACCACCGTAACGGTGTCGTTCAATGGTGTTCTCTTGGTGGTAATGGGTACCTGGCGCTCTCCATATGAAAATCCGGTGAGAATCAGACTGCAAACTAGACCTGGACTCGTCGGAAAACATTACACAAGACCACTGTTGCAGTGTCCACAACGCATGCTCTCTACTCCAGGTTAATCGCAGGCGACAGTGAGTTGCGGTAAGGGGAACACATCTGACAGGCCTACGAGCATATAGACCAATGTGCCTTAAGCGTCTGTACACGGTCTGCCTTTAAACTGTCGTACCGGTAGCTGAAGAGGGTCTGATGCTGTGCTCCGTCTGTTTCTTTTGGCAGTATTTGCCAAGTACCGGTCCTCATTCGGCGTTGTAACTCGGGGGCGACCTGTGCTGAAACATCTACTCACATTACCATCATCTTGGAATCGTTGCCAAAGCCTGGAGATGACAGTCTGGGAGATTCCAGGGTCCTCGGATACTTCCAGCTGGGTACGTCCTCATTCCAGTCGTCCGATAATTCTACCACGTAAGAAATCATCCAAATGCTTCCTTTGTGCCATAACTATGCGGTTATTGCGCTGAAACACTTTTAAAGCGCTTGTGAACAATTTTACTTCTTTGCCACCATTCCTTATACACCCCTCTCTTAAACTCTCGTCATTGTGACGTACTATCCGCGCCATCTGGTGGTTTCCTGTAATTTGCATATTCTTCTTCAAGATGTGTGTGATAATTCTACAGGTGAAATTTTTATTTTAGAGTTTAATTTCTGTGTGATTCTCTGAATTATCCTTAATTTATGGACATGAGAGTATATAGTAGCTGATACACCCGTTCTTCGCATGGTTGAATTGAAAAATTAAACAATACGGATTGAAGGATAAAGAAGTTTTAATGAGTTAATTTTACGTGAATTGTAAATGTAACAAAAAAAAGCTTTTGCATATCTTAGCTGAACAAAAAAAAAAAACATATTTGTTAAATTTTAAGTCTGTAGATTGAATAGCTGATAAAAAGGATTTTTGAAGTAAAACTACTTTACGCACGCTTGACTTGGTGAGTAAGCTGGTGAATGCATGACGAGAGCGTTACGAAAAGTGTAATCGAGCGAGGCGAACGCACACTTGAGTTAGTGAGTGAGTGAATGAGCGAGTGTGTGAATGGATAAATGAGTGAGTGAATAAATGAATGAGTGAGTGAGTGAGTGAATGAATGAGGGAATGAATGAGTGAGTGAGTGAGTGAATGTATGAGTGAATGAGTGAGTGAGTGAGTGAATGAATGAGTGAATGAATGAATGCTTTGTTTGTATCAGAAAACCTGGTCAAACGACGATGAAAATGTTGACATCCCCAATTTTAATTGTATTGCGAGATTTAAACGTAAAAATGTTAGATAAACAGGAGTGGCAATTTATCAGAAATCGAATGATGCCTCGAATAAAGTAACTTCGAACATGGACATTTTATTACGATATATTCTCTAAATCGATATTGGTCAATCATCAATTGGTGATATATGTGCTGCTCACTGTGTTTTGGACGATGGAACAAACATCATAATGGTAGTTGCTTACATTTCGTCTAATAACACAGTTAATAATATTATAAAGTTTTTTATATAAAAGACTTATGATTCATGGTCGAGTAGGCTCTGAAGAATTAAGAGAAAACTATCATACATTGCCACTAATTTTAGCAGGAGATTTCAATGTTAATTTCGCGTCCGAAGATGGACCTAGGTAAACTTTCTACAAGATAAATTAGAACTACAAATGAATAATAACCGAAATGAGCCTACCACAAGACATGGAACAACAATCGATGCAGTTTTCTCTTGATACCTTTCTAATTTTCATTCGAAAACATATGTATCTTATTTCTTATACCATAAGCCTATTGTCCGGTCTTACAACCAACCATAGTAATTACTAATGTATCCGATCATGAAAATAATGAATAAAAATAAAAAATATATTCAACAATAATAATTTATTGATGAAAACCCATAATAAATTTAAATATTTGTAGAAAATTAATATACGTATATGAATATACATGTATATATTATGTGCATATATAAACATATATATATATACATACATACAGATGGAGCTATATAAGTTTCACTTCAATCGTGTGGTCTAAAGCACACTCGTTATTTTTTTTTTAATTTATAACGCCCCGTAACTCTCTTGGGGGTTTATTTTTGAAAACACCTTCTTAAGCTGATCTCTGCTCAGCAAAAGTAACACATTGTTACAAATTTTGTGTAATGAACGCTTAAAATAGAGTAAATAATTTATATCAGGGTGTGTAATATATTAATATTACTTTCTGTTTTATTTTATGTTAAAATTGTAATATTTACAAGCAACGCCGTTCCTTACATTAAAATGGAGATCCCATGGAAACATAACGAAATGTTGGTGATAGAGTCAAGTTGGCATCATTTTTGGCGACCATGTTGGCAACTTGGCGATGGATTGAGCAGTGCAGAAGTTTATATGCTATAGCGCCACCTGGTGGGAAACTACAACAAAAAGGATTGCACAAAACCTTTTCCAAAAAAAAAAGCATATATTTGTAAAATTTCATAATGATCGGTCGATAATAAAATCATAAAAAAACGTGCATTGAAATAAATCATCCATTTTTATTGTATTTATGGTTCACTATTTTAGCGATAATAGCTTACACATAAAAGATAGATAGATGCTGTCGCGAGCTTTTTTGTATACCGTGATTATATACGTATAACTCTAAAATTTTTACAGCGCACGCCAGAATAGCTTGCAGCTGAGAGAATTTTTTCCTACTCTTACTTGACATTTATAATTATAGTTTGGGGACACTTCACACAATATAAATTATAGCCTATGTGTTATTCTGATGTATAACCTATATTATTGTTAAGTTTCATTAAAATGCATTCTGTTGTTTTTGCATGAAAGAGTAACAAACATCCATACATCCAAACTTTCGTGTTTATAATACTAGTAAGGATATATATATATATATATATATATATATATTTACATTATTTTGAAAATAGTTTCACAGACAACTTAGAATATTACTTTTTTCGTTATATAGATGATATAATCATTTTTGACAAGCAAGACAACTTTAAACCTAATATTAATTTTTATCCACAATATCTTAATTTAATACAGACAAATAGTAACAATTATGAAGCAAATTTTTTGATATAGAAATTAAATTAAAAGATAATAAAATAGTTACTAATATTTATGATAAACGAGAAGACTTTAATTTCAATAGTATAAAAGTACCGCATTGGGAGAGTAATGTGCATGTTTCTATATTTAGAAATATTGTTATTAATTATACACTACGCAATAAATTTCTTGTTTCAAATAAATCAGAAAAAATAAAAAAAAAACTATAAACATTTTAATAAATACTATTTAATTCAAAAATACCCAATTAATTTTATTAATAGATATTTGAATAAAGATATTCTAAATAGTAAGGATTAAATTTCCATAGTTTTAACAGGTTAATATTATAGATTTATTATTCTTCCTAGATAGTTTTAAATACACCCGATTTCTAGTTTTAGATAAAATTACTTTTTTAAAATTTATTATAACTTTTAAATCATATTATCTTAGTGTCTCTAAGATAATGGTAGTATGTTTACAATTCTTATTTTATTATTTCTATTCTTTTCATACTTTTGCTAAGTGCTATTTTTCAGCCATTGCTTTGTTTTGAAATTGTATTTGGGTCCAGAATCTGGCAATAACTTGTTCATTGTACTCAGATTTAGCTCGGGCTCTGCATTTCTGTATGCAATTTTTAGGTAAGTTACCGTTTTCTCATAATGGATTTAGATTTCCTATCCATTATTTCCAATTGGTTTTTGCTCGGTATTATTAACAGAAAGGGGGAAGGTTGGCTGGCCAAAAAACATGTTCAACCCCACTTTTATACAGAAAATTTTTTAAGAGGAATTTTTTTGTATACAAGCTGTCCTAAGTCAGCAATGTTGATAATACTGTAGCATCCATTCTTTTATATTTTACTCTGTTATTTCAATTTTTTCATACCTCCTTTTAAATTCTGTTGTCTGGTTATCTTGCAGTTGCAATTCTTTTAAGTATTAATCATGTTAATTAATCTCTCTCTTGTAGAGAAATTTTGATTAATATATATATACTAATCCACGCGTGACTTGGAAAGGAAATGACTGTTTCTGATATTCAACTCCCTTGACTGTTATTCATTAGACGTCATCTTAAAAGTATTTTTAAATCCACATGTATCTGTTTTATAAAGCATTCAATAACAGCAATCGTTGAGTTTGTGTAATAAAATTAATTGATATTCTACGCAGTACAATCTCTTAGAATTGTAACAATAACACTTAGATACAGCTGCAAAATCACAGTTCACATCCACGCATTCATCCCTAAATATTGCAGGGTTCTTTCATCTGACATTGCCCTGGCAACCAGTGGCCACTCCACCCTTGTTGAAGCCTGAAGCCCGACTGAAATGTGAAGGTAAGAGAGGCGATTGCCTCCCCCCCCCCCAACAGAATGAAACGGCAGTCCGTTTGAAAACAGCAAAAATATCTGTTGTGTCTGCTTCCTCCCTCACAAAAGACACATATGCTGTAGAATTGAAATAATTAATAGGATGAATAACTTCTATTTAAAATGTAAATTTTTTGTATTTAATTGCTGTGTAAATTAAGCAATTATTTTATTTCTTAACTCTCATGCTACCATTAATTTTCCCAAGCGTTGCAACATTTTAAAAGTAAATATCTTTTTCTCGGGAGATAGAAAATCATTTCAAATATATCTTTGGCATACCTCTTTCATTTTAAGGACCTTAAAAACAAATTTTATAAAATAAAAACTGCTTAAAATCTCGAGTCAATAAGTTTGAATCGGGGGAAAAATTTGTATCAATTGTAAACGGTCTATCTACGTTTTTCCTAATAATCCTCTTGGGGAAATAATTTTCTTAAATATTAATTAATTGAAAAATTCCTCCCGATGAAGAAGATGCGATATATGTAAATTATGTTGTGTATTTCAGTATTAGCTTTAGGGTTCGAGAAAGAAAGAGAGAGGTTAGAAGCAAAAGGATAGCAGTGAGGATTAACATAAAATAATAGAAAGCTGGACGAAGATGTGCAGTAAATTTTATCTGCTTAATACTTATAATTGACGATTGGTCAATTTAATATTTGATTCAGATTAGCGTTGGCTTAAAGTGAGTTATTAAATTTATACTAAAATAACTTAAATAGCATCTTCGCTATTGCTTCCTTAAATTAGCTTACGGTGCAATTCCTTGGTTGTTCAGGTTGTTGAATCTTATAAATAAATTGTGTTGTTTTGATTATGGATAGTTTTCTTTCTAACATTTGTACACTGATATGGTTGGAGAATCCCAAACATCATTACACAATCTTATCTGCAAAAAATTGAATCAATAAATTCAATTATAAAATGGCATTTGAATAATGGAAATAAATTAACGTGCATTTTAAGAATCAAAAATTTAATAACATAAAAGTCGAGGAAAAATACAAATTATTTTTTGAAAACCTTAACATGCATTCTTAAGGATCAATATTATTAATAGACAAACATTTTTTTATTGAACTGTACCAACTCATTTGTGTTTACGTTCAACACCATTATCCTCAAAAATATCTTGCAACATCTATACAGATTTTTTTTTCAAATTCATTGGCATTAAAGAGAGTAAGTAACACTTCGTCGAAGGGCCTTTCCCTACCCGTCCACAAACGGATCTTTAAGATCGTGGAAGAAAGGAAGAATTGTCGTACGCGGTGGTGAGTGAGGATATTAAAAAGAATTTTGCCCAATGTGGAAAATAAGATTCAAAAGTTCCCGGACTGAGCCCATAATTTGAAAAGTTTTTGCAGTAGAGTGACTATACGATAAGGTTTCTGTGTTTCTGCCTTCTTCCCTTTTCTAAAAAAATTCATCCCAAATCACGTGGTCTGTGGCATCGCATTTTGTGTGTGAGTGCATTTAGTAGTCGATGATTGAAAGAAATTGCATTAGTTGAGCAGAGAATGAATGTCAAATTTTGTGTTCGCTTGGGTAAGAGTGCAACGGAGACTTAGGAAATTTTAAAGTACGTGTAAACACTGTTGCAAACACACAAGCTTTTAAGTGAGATCGACATTTCAGAGAAGACAGGGAAAATGTCGAAGACGACAACGCTCTAGACGTCCGCAAACTTCCCACACCGCTCAAAACATCTGGCGGTACGTAGGAACAGGTTTCAAACAATAGCGCAAATAGCAGAATTATTTGAGATATCCTCAACCACATGTCAACGGATACTAACTAAAGATCTTAACATGCATAGGGTGTGTCAACGCTTCATTCCCCGCGTGTTAAACAAATGACAAAAGGCAATTTGAATGGAAATGGCGGGACACTTAATCTCGCCTGTTGACGAAGATCTTTCCCTACTTAGCAAAATTGGTACTGGAAACAAGAAATGTTGTTATTAATGCGACCCTCAATCCAAGGGAGCATCGGCGACGTGGAAATCACCACAATCTCCACATAAGCAGAAATTAGGGGGAGGTCATCCTAGAGGTGCTCCTAGATATTCAGGGAGTTGTGCATGTGGAGTTCGATCCTGATGGATGCAATGTTAGCAAAATCTATATAGACATCCTGCGCCGTTTTGCGTGAGTTGATCCGAAAGAAGATACCCAAATTGTGAGTAGAGCAGATCCCTCCTCGTGATTGACTTTTTTGCGAAAAGAAAAGAGACTGCTTTGCCTCATCCTCCTTAGTCCCCTGATATAGCCCCCATCGACTTCAGACTATTTCCTGAACTGGCACGTCACTTGCAGGGTCACTTAAATCTGCAGATGAAGATTCAAATGCATCCCAGGCTTAATTAAAGGACATAGCTAAAAATGCATTCCAAAAATGTTTCGATGACTTACAAGAGATGGCCTAAGTGTGTTGTTGTTCAAGGGTCTTATTTTGAAGGAGGATGTGTTTCAAAAATTAAATAGGAAAAAACTTTTAAATTTATAGATTCAGTTCGGAAACTTTTGAATCCTGCTTCGTACAGTCGGTCGAAAAAATAGTCGAGCACCGTGACCCTTTCCAAAAATGATTGAAAATGGAAAACGACCTTTTTGGAAAGGGGGTCAGAATCGTGTCCCTTGGGGTGTGTTGATTGAAAATTTTTTTCAAATTCCTCTGAAAAAAATATGAGGCGCGAGAACAAAAAATAGTTTCATCCTGGATGAAAATGGAGGGGACAAATGAAATGGAGACTTGTCACGCTGGGCAACGACCCATGTAATGGAGGTAGGTCAGGGAGGGTAAATGAAAATGAGACAAGTCAAGCTGGGGGAAAGCAGCGACCTATGAAGTGTAGGCATTACAACGTTGGTATGTCGAGAAAAGACAGAGAATCATTCCAATAGGGGTGTTGTTGGAACATTGGAGGCGAGCCATCTCACGACGTTGCCATCTTGGCGTGTGGTGCGAACCATCGTCTACGTGAGTCGACCCTCGTGTGACAAGGGTCCTGACAATTTAAGCAACATGCGTCTCATTTTCACATCAATCGACCCTTGCACCCGTATAGTATTGCGTTTCTCTGTACCCTCTTTCCAGGGGGAATAGAAAAATTACTGTGGGAAATAAAAATGTATCCAGTTGGGCTGCCAAGCGTGTACGGGACCCATGGTATAATGTAAGAGGGGGGGGGAGTACCGATCCATGTGACGGGCTGGAAATGTTTAAATTGTGTGATTCCCTTGTATCCGCGCTACGAGGAAACGGAGGAAGGCACACCTCTGCATTTGAATCTATACGATAATAAAATAGTGTATGTCGAGGAGGGAGCCGAGTGTTGCTTTCAATGCATGAGAGACGATGTGTATGGGTTGTCTCGTAAACAACAAAATAGGATGAATGAAAAAAGAAAAGAAGCATGTGCCATGAACCACAAGCTGATATTAAGGTCAAAGATGAATGAAATGCAAGCGAAAAACGACCCAAAGCTCAACGAGATGAAAGCGAGAAACGACCTCATGGAAAGGGAAAGAGATTTGATTCAAAGGGAAAAAGACGTGTTGAAAAAGGAACTTGACGTGGTGAAAAAGGAACTTGACGAGTTGAAAACAAAAGAATATGAATGGAAAATAAAAGAATATGAATGGAAAACAAAAGAATATGAATGGAAAACAAAAGAATATGAGTTGAAAACAAAAGAATATGAGTTGAACGCTAAAGTACAAAACATGTCAGTTGAAAATAAAATATTGAAAAATTTGTTGCAAGGAAAAAGAGTGGACAGAATCTCTTCCAATACATGGCGTTGGAAAAACAATAATGTAAAAAGGTTGGTTCGACCTCGTTCAGCCATCTCTCAACTTTCGAGTTCCCTAGCAAACCTTTGAAATTAAATCATGTAAACTTCTCTGAAAAAAAAAAAAATTTTTTTTTTTGTCCTAGTACAAATTCTTGCAAGCTTTAATTTGTATTCACATTCATACCAGTGTTGTCGAATTGACTTTTATTCTAAAGAGTCTCAACCAGTGTGCAGGAAACTGCCAAAAGGCTTCCTACCTAGCCTATTGATCCCTACTAGGATGATACGTTCCAGACCCAACGATTCCAGCTCTCTCCATGACGAGCCTGGCCCACACGAAGCCAATGCTTCTAGCTCTCTCCGTAGCGAGCTTTCCCCACACGAAACCCACGATTTCAGCTCCCTGAGTAGCGAGCCTTGCCCAAGCCACGATTGCTCTATCTGTTTAAGTAGCGATGATACGGAATGGTACCTACTGAGTCAATGTCAGCACAAGTTTCATTCCAATTGTTTAAAACAATGGGTTACAAGCGGTAAAAATACATGTCGCTTTTGTCGTCGTAAATTATGTAAACGAGATAAAACAGCTATTGGATGTGGTCCATCTGGATACAGATTTCGTATTTTTGGAGATTTACTGAGCGGTGAACCCTTATGGGTGGCTGAAGCCATCTCTTCCGACACGGAATCGGACCTGCCTTCAGATTCTGACATGGAAAGTGTTGCTGAATCTGAAAATGAAGATGTACCCGTATTAGAGTTGTTACCCAACACAATGGGTCAATTGATAACAGAGATGCTTGAATCTGTCAATAGATTCTAACATAGAAAATGGTGTTGAATCTGAAAAGGACCTGCGTTGGGAGTTGTTACCCAACACAAAGCACTCATTTATAACAGATTTGTTTAAACGTGTCACTAGACAGGCTTAAACTTGTCACTAGACACCCAAAAGAGAAGGATGTACCCTAATGGACCCTACAAATTTCCTACAACCTTTCAAAAACAAACTAAGATTGCAAGCATAAAACTCTGAAACTCTGAAGCTTTAAAAAAATAGAAAAAAAAAATTTCAATTCACCTTTATATGCAAGCTCACACTCTATTCATTTATTCTCAGCTGCTCGATTTTTTTTCTTGTCATGGCCACCCAACCCAATTGCGACTATCTCGTTTCCATCGAATGGATGCGCTACCAATCCCAATGGGTTCCTTGTCGCATCTTTCTTCAAAGTCCGTTTGATAATAAACAGGTCGAGATTCGTCCGACTCTGGGAAGCTTACAATCCTTTACCTACTCAGATGTCCTCCGAAACTTGAAGCAAGCTCCTTCCCTGTTCAGAGACCACGATGGTTGGGATCACAGTGATATCGTGCGAGTACCTCAAGACGAGTTGGAACACTTTCTCAAGTACCATTTGGTCAAAGATTATTTGGAGAGAAACAACCACGGATGGGAGTTGGTGATTGGAGCCACCGATCTCGCCACCTACATGTATTTGGATCCCATTCTACCCGAGGTGATGCATTATGTTGGAAAAGAGCACCAAGCGGATGACATGGTCCACGAAACGATGAAACAGTTTAACTGGGAGGGACAAGTCACCCATGTGTAACCTCCTACCCACTTTGAAAAAAATTCCAAACGAATGGACCCAGTAGAAGGAAAATGTCAAAGAGAGAGAAAATGTTTAAACGGGAAGAGAAAAAATGTGTAAGCTTGAAGCAAAAAGATAATGTGTAAGCTTGATAGGAATTGTTTAAAAAAAAAATGTTTTTTTTTTTTTTTTTTTTTAGAGAGAGAGTTGAAATACTTGAGCGAGTCTTGCTACTCAAGACACTTTTATGATGATTGAAATTTACAAATCACATCGTCGTTATTACATTATTGTTCCACGAGTCATCTTTCCAACCTTTGTGGACAAGTATGTGTTACCGTGTCGAGTCGGCACTCGTCTGGAATTTTCTAGTTTACCCCCTCCATTTTTTTTCTCCTGGTGTTCTCAAGTGCCAATTTGAACGCACCGAGACTGGATTTTGGTACCTACAGAACCATCCTTTGATCACTCCCCATGTCACGGAGGAGGGCACGGTGCCCTTGGAGGCCATGCGAGACTCTATTCTACCTACCCTCGTCTCGTATTTCCTGAATTGACCCTGACCTATCACGACACCACCCTGGATGTGTGGCCCACACCAACACCTTTTGGGCCCGAAAGCGATTATTCCCTCATCATTGGAAGGTAAATGCGTATCTGCAAATGAAATCGTTGAGACGGGCTGAACATCAGGACCAGAAAGTCTTTATCAGCCTCAACGATCTGTTGTTGAGGGAAGAAGATTGGGTTCGAGCCCTGTTGCCGAATGGAAGTGGTGAGCCCTAAGCAAGACACGATGAGTTCCCTGGTCATGCGCCACGAGAAGAGCACCACGCGGAATACACCTTGTACGATTCCTTCCCCTAAGGAGGGTCAAAAACATTTTGAACACGAGATAAAGTTTACGTGGCAAGAAAGAGATCCTCAGGTTCCCCGACCCGTGGCCGTCATGAGACCCATGACTGTACTGCAAAGGGTGCATGTGTCACCCTCGAATAGACCTTCACCTCAAGAGGGAACCGTTTTGCAAAGAGTGCATCTGTCACCCTCGAATAGACTTTCTACCACATCTCAAGAGGGAACCGTTTTGCAAAGAGTGCATGTGTCACCCTCGAATAGACTTTCTACCACATCTCAAGAGGGAACCGTTTTGCAAAGAGTGCATGTGTCACCCTCGAATAGACTTTCTACCACGCCTCAAGAGGGAAGGAGAAGATGGACCTTTACACCGGTAGTGTAACAGAAGCATTTTAAAAGTTTTTTCCACGACTGTAAAAAAATGTTGTCTATTGTCCAAGTGAACCAATGAAAAAAAAAATTTTTTTTTTATGCCTATGTGTTTGACTTGGTTGCTTTTACATATCCAGAATTATTTTGGTGTGCTGCTGCCATGTCTGTCAAGACGCTTTACAAGCTTATCAATTCCTCCAAGGATATTGTCGTCCGTTGTCCCATTTGCTTTAAATCCATGACCTTTGGTCATTACTATTACACACATGCTTTGAAAGAACATTCTTTAAAGAATCGTAAAGAGTGCGTTTTTTGCATGGGGTTTAAATCTTGCCCTCATGGGCACAGAATGAAGCGTGAGAATGTGCAACATGTCTTGGATTGCTCGAAAGGTTTTGTGTCTCAAAGGAAAGACGATGAACCACCCCTGGATTATGACTATTCCAATGTCACTTGCGAGTGCAAATATTTCATCTCGACGCCCCACTACCTCTATGATCGTTGCAAAGACCCCACCTCTGTTGGATTTTATGATTCAGTGTTTGAAAAACCTGACCTATGGCCCCGTGGAATCGAATTTACGGAAGCGAGCGGTTTGGGAAAGGACGTTCATGGAATCTTTCAACGCTACCTGTGCCATGATTTGGATTGGTTTCACATTATGGTGAAACATGACGCCTTTCCCATATTTTGTCGGGAGATGGAAGCCATTCGCAATAAATTTGTCCTTTTACCCTTCTGGTGTCTGTGTGATGGATTGGAGAGTGAAGAAGGTAAAATACCCCATCGGCACATGATTCTGGCCTGTGAGCAGGATGGCTCGTTTCAAGACATTTGGAAACATAAAGTTCGTTATGGAACCAAAGAACATGCCAAGAAATGCGTGAAAATTCAAAATGCTTTTCACTTGGCTCGGACCATTGTATACGTGAGCCAACCCAAGGCCATGTGTGATGGTAGGATCTCAGACCCTATAAAAGAGGGGAAACATACCTCCCATTTTTATATCAATCGACCGATGCACGCCCATAGCATTGCCTATTTATGTACTCTGTTTCCCAACGGGATGGAAAGGCTACTTTCGGAACAAAACGGTAAAAAGAATGTCGTACTATGGAATAGTCACGCTCAACGTGGGCCAGACAAGTGGCATCATTTGAAATGGGGGGTCCCCATTAAAGTCACGGGCTGGAAATTTTTAAAGTGTCAGATTCCTTTGAACGATCCGAACGAAGCGTCTTGGACGTTGTACGGTGGCAAGAAAATTGATTTCAATCCGGGGGATTCCCCTTCAAATTCTCAGGGATGAAATGTACCTTTTATCCCCAAAGTAACAAAATGTCATGAAACAACTGAAAGAAATTAAAGAAAAGGCTCAAATGGAAACGGATCATTATTGGAAACCCATCATGGCGGATTTGAAAATGGAATGTGACGTCTTTAAAAACGAGTATAATACCAAAGAAAACTAATGGAAATTGGAGAGAATGACCTTTAAAGCCGAAAGAGATGCTTTTAAATCGGAGAGAGACATTTTTAAATTTGAAAGAGATGGCTATAAATCTGAAAGAGACATTTTAAAAGCCTAAAGAGATGTATTGAAATCAGAGAGAGACATTTTTAAAGTGGAAAGGGATGTATTCAAATCTGAGAGAGACATTTTTAAAGCGGAAAGAGATGTATTCAAATCTGAGAGAGACATCTGTAAGGCCGAAAGGGATGTATTTAAATCTGAGAGAGACATTTTTAAAGTCGAAAGAGATGCTTTTAAATTTGAGAGAGACATTTTTAAAGATGAAAGGGATGCATTTAAAACTGAAAGGGATAGTTTGTTGATGGAAAGCACGGGACTAAAAAGAATGCTGCTACATGGACAAACTACACAAAATATCTAAAAAAAAAAATTTTTTTTAAAAAATTTCTTTTTTTTAATACACTGTTTGCTTTCGAATAATACAACAAGTTTTATCATTAGCCTATGGTAATTACTGCAATAAAAGTGTCCCACAACCGTCACACCTCTTTTTAAGAGTAAAACACATGCTTTTTACAGTCCTTACCATTCAATGTTTCAAAACAGACTCGACTATTTTTAAAAAAAGTGTAACGCCTGGTTTTACAGTCCTTCCCTATCGGTTTGAAAACTCTCTCACCTATTTTATAATCCTTTCTACAATGGGTCTCCCTCTTATCTATTTTGCAATCTTTACCATTCAATCTATCCCCACCCTGCCTCCCATTCAAGTCTTTGTTCACTTGACTCCCAATGCTGCTCAGTCTCCCATTTGATGCGCTTCTCTTTAGCCCATTTCCCCTACACTCGTTTCGTTTGAATAGTTCACTCCCCCAAAAGATGTTTCCATTTGAAAAAAGAATCCCTTGAAATATTCCTCTCTCCCATGATATTGCTCACAACCCTTTGCGTAGCCTCCCCAGGAACCGCTCAACCCTTTGCTTGGGGACGGCCCATGACTGCCAAGTTTCCAGGGTTCCGGTGCTATGACCCCTCTACCCTTCACCTATGGCAATCCCTGTAAAATAGGAAACGCCTCTCGTTTTACAGTCATTGCCCTAGGTTCCATACAGTCGGTCGATACAATAGTTGAGCACCATTTCGGAAAATGATTGAACCTAGAAAACGACCTTTTTTAAATTATCCTCGGCTCTTTTTGTATGTCCCCTACGTTGTGGTCCAACGGCTCTTTTTGTCGAATCCCCTTTTCACCCCTTCAGAGTCTCCATCCCCTAGCTCCTTTTGTAGAATCCCCTCCCCTCCCGTTGTGGTCCCACGGCTCTTTTTGAATCCATCCTATCTCTTTTTCCCCTCCCCCGCGTTGAGAGTCCCACGGCTCTTTTTCACTCTCCTGTTTCAAGTCAAAATCCACCTTAGAATGGCTCTTTTTGTATGAATTTTATCCCCTTTTCATCTTCTTTTTACCCTCCTGTTGCATTTTATGCTCCCATCCACATATGAAACAAAGTTGGTCTGAACGTCGAAATTCACCTTCCAAGGGCTCTTTTTGCATGAATTTTGTCCCTTTTGTTGCGTTTTATGCTCCCATCAAAGTATCCCTCAAAGTATCCCTGGAGAGCAGTTCAATATCCTTATCGAAAATTTTTCAAATTCCTCCGAAAAATATTTTGGAGGGACGCGAGAAAATAAAAAGTTTCAACCCAGACGAATGATTTAAAACGGGGGGTGAGCCACAAATGAAATGGAGACCTGTCAGGGGGAAATGGAGGCGTTTCCGGGGGGGGCAAATGAAAGGGAGACTGGTGAAGCGGGGGGTGAAAGCAGCAAAACATGAAATGGAGGCAGGGCAACGTTCCCAGGAGATTGATTCCAGGGGCCCCGGTGCTTTGACCGCTCTACCATACACCTATGGTAATCACTGTAAAATCGGAAGCGAATTTCGTTTTACAGTCCTTACCATAGGTTCCATACAGTCGGTCGAAAAAATAGTCGAGCACCGTGACCCTTTCCAAAAATGATTGAAAATGGAAAACGACCTTTTTGGAAAGGGGGTCAGAATCGTGTCCCTTGGGGTGTGTTGATTGAAAATTTTTTTCAAATTCCTCTGAAAAAAAATATGGGGCGCGAGAACAAAAAATAGTTTCATCCTGGATGAAAATGGAGGGGACAAATGAAATGGAGACTTGTCACGCTGGGCAACGACCCATGTAATGGAGGTAGGTCAGGGAGGGTAAATGAAAATGAGACAAGTCAAGCTGGGGGAAAGCAGCGACCTATGAAGTGTAGGCATTACAACGTTGGTATGTCGAGAAAAGACAGAGAATCATTCCAATAGGGGTGTTGTTGGAACATTGGAGGCGAGCCATCTCACGACGTTGCCATCTTGGCGTGTGGTGCGAACCATCGTCTACGTGAGTCGACCCTCGTGTGACAAGGGTCCTGACAATTTAAGCAACATGCGTCTCATTTTCACATCAATCGACCCTTGCACCCGTATAGTATTGCGTTTCTCTGTACCCTCTTTCCAGGGGGAATAGAAAAATTACTGTGGGAAATAAAAATGTATCCAGTTGGGCTGCCAAGCGTGTACGGGACCCATGGTATAATGTAAGAGGGGGGGGTACCGATCCATGTGACGGGCTGGAAATGTTTAAATTGTGTGATTCCCTTGTATCCGCGCTACGAGGAAACGGAGGAAGGCACACCTCTGCATTTGAATCTATACGATAATAAAATAGTGTATGTCGAGGAGGGAGCCGAGTGTTTCTTTCAACGCATGAGAGACGATGTGTATGGGTTGTCTCGTAAACAACAAAATAGGATGAATGAAAAACAAAACAAGCATGTGCCATGGACCACAAGCTGATATTAAGGTCAAAGATGAATGAAATGCAAGCGAAAAACGACCCAAAGCTCAACGAGATGAAAGCGAGAAACGACCTCATGGAAAGGGAAAGAGATTTGATTCAAAGGGAAAAAGACGTGTTGAAAAAGGAACTTGACGTGGTGAAAAAGGAACTTGACGAGTTGAAAACAAAAGAATATGAATGGAAAATAAAAGAATATGAATGGAAAACAAAAGAATATGAATGGAAAACAAAAGAATATGAGTTGAAAACAAAAGAATATGAGTTGAACGCTAAAGTACAAAACATGTCAGTTGAAAATAAAATATTGAAAAATTTGTTGCAAGAAAAAGAGTGGACAGAATCTCTTCCAATACATGGCGTTGGAAAAACAATAATGTAAAAAGGTTGGTTCGACCTCGTTCAGCCATCTCTCAACTTTCGAGTTCCCTAGCAAACCTTTGAAATTAAATCATGTAAACTTCTCTAAAAAAAAAAAAAATTTTTTTTTTTTTTAGAGAGGTAGAATGTTTTAAACTTTTTGAGCTCTTCAATATGCCAAGAGTTTGGTTGTCAATATTATTTGCTCCTGAAAGATATTTCAAACTTGCCTCACATTCTTTTTTTGGCTTTTGCGATATTTTATTTTATTAGCCTTCCATTGTGAATCTTACACAATGTTCCAGGCACAGTCTCAAAAAATGTGTCAACCTTCCATTGTGAATCTTACACACAATGTTCCAGCCACAGTCTGAATCAATGTGTCAGAGTTTTTTTTTCTTGTCGTTTCCAAACCCCCCCCCCCAATGGAAGAATGATTCCTGGTCCCGAGTTATGCTCCTTTCCAGCAAACATTCTCCCATGGCTGTTCCAAACCCTAAATTTGTATAATATATGGAATGTCACCATGATTTGCTTTTCATCTTTCACATTTTATTGGTCTTGCACAATGTTCTAACAATTGTGTCAGAGTTTTTTTTCGGGTCGTTTCCAACCTTGACTCTGAGAGTAGCCCAAAAAAATGGGAGATGAATGACTGGTCCCGAGCTATGCTCCTTTCCAGTCATCCATCTCCCATTTTTCTGGGGAATCCCTGTCCCCCTCCTCTACGAGGCTGCTCGTATGGGGTTGGGCGCCCTGCAGAGAGGACAGGTATTCCTCACCTCCAGGTGTTGCAGTAAACACCGCATGTGAAATACATGGCCACAATGTGTCTTTTCTGGCCAATGCATCGGACTCAGACAGATGGAACACGTCTCGGGTATTTGGAAGACGCTTTCGGGCCATTTGAGTGCAAAACAGCCATCAAGACGGCTTGAGCCAAGAGAATCCAAGGGGCTACGGTTGAGGTCCATGTCGCCTCCAGGCCTTGTACGCCAATCGATACAATTTGGGAAGGGCCAAGACCGTCCACAGAGCTTGCAGAAAGGCCCGCTTGCCTTGGGCCGCCTGCTGTTCGAGGTAATCACTGTAAAGTTCGGAAGGTTCAGAAGAGGTGAGACATTCGAAGGTGGGCAGGTCGTCGATGGGCTCGGGATGGGGCAACACTTTCCGTAAAAGGTCTCCCAGGTCCACGGGGGAAAGAGCAATGACGTCGGACGGAGTGAGAGTCTGTAACTGGGCTCGAAACTGCATCAGAAAAGTAATGTACTCGGCCAAATGGGCCTCGTGGTATTCGGCCAGGTAGATTTGAAAGGCTTTGTCAGACTCCATTGTCTCGTATGAGGCAAAAAGGCGTTCGAATCGTGCTTTTGAGAGAAGAGCGACGCGCAGGAAGTGCTTTTGGATTGGCTAGACAGGAGGAAGATCCTGTGAGGGTCATGTCCGTTCTTTCAAAATGGATGGCATCATCTCCGGGAAGCCGGAAGCCAAGCAGGGGCACCTTTCAAGGTGGCAGAAGAGTAGGATCCACGGGGCCCTGTCTCCAACATTGACAGTGAGCTCGTGTCAAACATTCGAGCGAGTGTAAAGAACCGTCCCGTACGACGACATGATTGAAGCGTTTCACGATAAAATAGTGTTCGGGGGCGTCAAAGACATTAAAACAATGGCAAGTGTCGGGTCCTTCCGTGCAGGCATCTGCACTATAGACACAATCGGAAAGATGGAATCCATGCTCGCTCAAGACCACCTGGACGGGAATGGGAAAGTGGGTCGCGAGTTGTTGAAATTTCACAATACCCGCTAAACGATGCAAGCGTCGTCTATAAGACGACCAGCGTGAGACGTTGTCTCGCAAACCTGGGAGAATGTTTTTTTCCAATTCACCCAGGAGAGAATCGAACGAGGTCATCATGAAGAGAATAAGAAATGTTGACAACAGAGCAAACCAAATGAAAGCTCGAGTGAAAGGCTCAACCTTTCTAAACACTCTCCAATATTTCTAAAAAAAAAAAAATTTTTTTTTAGAAATATTGGTTGTAAACTTTATTTGCATCTGATAAATGTTTTAAACTTTATTTTTGCTTCTGAAAGATATTTCAAATTTTATGTGCGTCTGACAAATATTTCAAACTTTCCTTCTGAAAGATATTTCAAACTTTGTTTGCCGTCTAAAAGATATTTCAAATTTTTTG